>PVKV010005231.1:61999-117797 GCA_004027835.1 Alouatta palliata | reverse complement strand
CCCGGCCCCGGACACCGACATCACCGCCGCCCCCAGGCAGTCACATCCCCCGAGCTCCGCCGAGGGACCCAGCCACCACCCGCCGATAGGAGCCGTGGACAGCGGAGGGGCTCCTCAGCCGCAGGACCCGGTAACCGGCTCCGACTCCAGCGCTGTTCAGGAACAGACACCAACCCCCGCGGCCGCCATGATGGATTACGAGCCGCTCCACAACGAGGCCAGGCCCCGCCCTCGGCCCCGCCCCCGACGACGTCCGGAGCCCGCCTCGCGGGGACCGGGATGCCCCCGGCACCCCTTTCCCGGGACGCCGCCGCGCCTCCCGGCTCTGTTCCCACTGCCTGCAAGAGTCCAGCCCCGCACGACCTTTTAAATGTGGCTTCTCTGAGCGCAAGGTGCGTGGTAAGGAAGCACTCGCCTTCTCTGTACTGCCATTGGCCCCCGAGAATCCGGGTCAGGACTCTCTCCTCCGTCCCATTGGCCGGTGTGGGCAGTAGGGGCGGATCTCCCAGCCAACCGAGTTTGGCGCAGTCCGCGATGCATGCCGGGAGTTGTGGTCCCACGGCGCCCGCGTGAGTCTGCTCGCACCGAGACTCCTGGCACCCGCCCCGACCGCGGGGCCTCGGCCGCCCTGCCCTCCTGGGACCCGGTGGACTCTCGTCGGCCTCGCGTCTGCTGGACCGCATCTGCCCGGCGCGAGTAGTGAGACCGGGAAGAGCCAAAGCGAGGGAAAAACTACGTATTGGATTTTCCTAGAACCGGAGTTGGTGACTTCCTTCAGTCTCTAAAGGAGAAAATTTGGCTCGCTCCTAGAAACCAAGGTTTTTGGCGCCTCTCAACCCCTTCACCCTCCAAAAAGCATAAATATTAGAACAAGCGAAGAAGTATACAGAAATAGGGAAAACATCCGACATGTTGCTAACGAATTCAACTATTTATTTGGGCATTAGGAAGCTTACTCATTACAGAAACGGCATTTGTTGGGAGGATCTGTCAGGCGCTATCAGATGTTTGCCTCAGAAGGAACCTTTAAGATTATAAACATGTCACAGGTGAACACGTGTTCACATGAAAACATCCTCTATATTAACCGAGAAAATGCCCAGAGGGTTGGGTTTAGTAAGTCTACAGAACCAGTGACCTGGACGTGCCAAAGCCACAGACATAATCCATGTTCGGCGACTAAAAAGCATCTTGGTCCCCTGTCGGCTCTCCACGTCTCCAGAGCGGTGCGCCTGACCGGGATCCCATTTCTTTCTTCTTTCCTTTTCCTTTTCCTTTTTTTCTGATGGAGTTTTGCTCTTATCACCCAGGTTGGAGTGCAGTAACCGGATCTTGGCTTACTGCAACCTTCACCTCCCGGGTTCAAGCGATTCTCCTGCCTCAGCCTCCCGAGTAGCTGGGATTACAAACTTGCACTACCACGAGTGTCTAAGTTTTGTATTTTTAGTAGAGACGGGGTTTCATGTTTCTTAGGCTGATCTCGAACTCCTGACCTCAAGCGATCCACCCAGCTTGGCTGCCCAAAGTGCTGGGATTACAGGCATGGGCCACTGCGCCCGGCCCAAGATCCCATTTCTAAAAAGGGATCCACTTATCAGTGTCTACTTTACACCCAGCACTGTTTGCACTTTCCATAAACTGCATTATCTCATGTAATCCTCACTATAGCCCAGTGAGGCATATAATACTATTCCCCATAATACAGATGGGGAAACAGATTCAAGAGATGTGACTTTCCTACCCAAGGGCACTTGGCCAGTATGTGACAGTCACAATTTCAGCCCAGGCTGACCTTGCTCCAAAATCCATGGTTCTCACTGTACTATTCAGTATCAAAAACCTGTTGCTCTGAGACCCCTGATTTTTCAGAAGTTGCTACTGATATCTGAGGAACAGCTGCATGAGTGTTGTACATTCAGCTATTATGTATTTTAGAAATATTTCCGCTGCACTGAAACATGGCACTTAGTTTTGATACCGGTTTCAAGAGGAATTAGTTACTTGGAAGGTACAGAATGAAAAACATGAAAAACTACTGAGATTTAGAACTGGAGTTTATAAATTCTCATGTGATTTGGTTTGGATTTGTTCTCCGACAATCCTAGTTCTGATCTGAGGTGTCATTCTTCAACTGTCAATGCCCTTGTTCCCCTTTATTTACCTTTATCTTTATTTATTATTTACTTATTTTGAGGCAGAGTCTTGCTCTGTGGCCCCGGCTAGAGTTCAGTGGCACGATCTCCGCTCACTGCAACCTCCACCTCCCAGGTTGAAGCAATTCTCCTGCCTCAGCCTCCCAAGGAGCTGGGATTACAGGCACATACCCCATGCCTGGCTAATTTCTGTATTTTTGTAGAGACGGGGTTTTATCATGTTGGCCAAGCTGGTCTCAAACTCCTGACCTCAGGTGATCCGCCCTCCTTGGCCTCCCGAAGTGCTGGGATTACAGAGGTGACTCATTGCACTCAGCCTATTTACTCATTATCTTACCCTGCTGATATCCTATTCTTTCTGGAAATTGTACTTTCTTTTTATTCCCATTCATACTTTAGTCATTTCCTCTACATTTTTTTGGACAGTTTCACTCTTGTTGTCCAGGATGGAGTGCAATGGTACGATCTCAGCTCACTGAAACCTCCGCCTCCCGGGTTCAAGCCATTCTCCTGCCTCAGCCTCCGGAGTAGCTGGGATTACAGGCATGTACCACCACACCTGGCTAATTTTGTATTTTTAGTACAGACAGGGTCTCTCCATGTTGGTCAGGATGGTCTCGAACTCCCGACTTCAGGTGACCTGCCAGCTTCGGCCTCTCAAAGTGCTGGGATTACAGGAATGAGCCACCCTGCCTGGCCACATTCTTTATTCTCTAGTTTAGCTTAAAACTGAGCAGTCAAATCAGAACCCCTAATACACATTTTTTTAACTAAAAATTGACAACTGGGCGCAGTGGCTCACGCCTGTAATCCTAGCACTTTGGGAGGCCAAGATGGGTGGATCACTTGAGGTCAGAAGTTCAATACCAGCCAGGCCAACATGGTGAAACCCCGTCACTACTAAAAATACACAAATTAGCTGGACGTGGTGGCATATGCCTGCAGTCCCAACTACTTGGGAAGCTGAGGCAGGAGAATCACTTGAGCCTAAGAGGTGGAGAATGTGATGAGCTGAGATCACGCCACTGCATTCCAGTTTGGGTGACAGAGTAAGATGCTGCCTCAAAAAAAAAATAAATAAACTAACAATTCACTTAAGAAGTATTTATTGAACACCTGTATGTGAAGCACTTCTTTAGGTGAGAGACACAGTGGTGGGGGAAAAACCCATCCTTGCCCTCATGGAACCTATGTGGAGAGATGGGCAATAAGCAAAATAACAAGCCAAACAAAAGGTCAGCCTCAGTGCTGGAATTAAATTTCTGGGTCCATAAACTTTCCGTCAGTCCAGCCCATCCTCTCCAGGGCTGCACTGACACCTCCCTAGAGCTTACATCTCCACGATTCACAATTACAAAGGGGCTTCATTAAGTCCCTTTAATTCTGAGTTCATTTCTTCACCTGTAAATAGAGGTCACAGCTTACTTCACAAGGCTTTTGGGTTGATTTGGTTTTTCTTTTTTCTTTTTTGAGACACAGTCTCGCTCTGACGCCAGGCTGGAGTGCAGTGGCGTGATCTCAGCTCACTGCAACCTCTGCCTCCCGGGTTCAAGAGATCCTCATGCCTCAGCCTCCTGAGTAGCAGGGATTATTTATAGGCGCCCACTATCATGCCCAACTAATTTGTGTATTTTTAGTAGAGATAGGGTTTCACCATGTTGGCCAGGCTGGTCTCAAACTCCTGACCTCAGGTAATCCGCTCACCTCAACCTCCCAAAGTGCTGGGATTACAAGTGTGAGCCACTGCCCCTGGCCTTGTTTGTTTTTTAAGACAGGGCCTTACTCTGTCAGCCAGGCTGGAGTGCAGTGGCACAATCTCAGCTTACTGCGGCCTCGACTTTCTGGGCTCTGGTGATCCTCTGCCCCCAACCTCCCAAGTAGCTGAGACTACAGGTGCATGCCACCACACCTACGTTTTTTTTTTTGGGAGAGACAGAGTTTATGAGGGTCAAACTAGATCTTGTTTGGTTTTCCACAGATTGATACTATGCTTTCTGGGAGTCACAGCAGAGGTTAACTGCACTTGATCTGAAGGCCTATCCCTAGTTTTCCACTTTGCCATTTCCTCGTTTTAGAAGTGAGCCCCAAGCCCAGACTCTAATATTTTTTCTTCTAAAGACGCACTGTAGTTTTTTTTTTTTTTTTGGAGACAGAGTCTCACTCTGTTGCCCAGGCTGGAGTGCAGTGGTGCAATCCCAGCTCACTGCAACCTCTGCCTCCGGAGTTCAAGCAATTCTCCTACCTCAGCCTCCCTAGTAGCTAGGATTACAGTTGCGCACCACCACATCCAGCTTATTTTGTATATTTAGCAGAGACAGGGTTTCACCATGTTAGCCAGGATAATCTCCCAACCTCAGGTGATCCGCCTACCTTGGCCCCCGAGTGTTGGGATTACAGGCGTGAGCCACCATGCCTACCTGATGCACTGTACTTTTAAAATCCCTGTATAATACTGTAGAACGATACTTTTTTTAAAAGAAACAAAAGTTCAGTTTCAAGAGGTCCTGAGTACATATGGCCCTGATACTTTTAAAGACTTAAAAACTAAAATCCAAAGGCTGGCAAAGTAATTATTGCTTGGCTGGGCGAGGTGGCTCATTCCTGTAATCCCAGCACTTTGGGAGGCTGAGGCAGGCAGATCACCTGAGGTCAGAAGTTGGAGACCAGCCTGGCCAACATGGCAAAACCCCATCTCTACTAGAAATATAAAGATTATCTGGGTGGCGTGGTGGTGTGCGCCTGTAATCCCAGCTACTCGGATGGCGGAGGCAGGAAAATCGCTTGAACCTGGGAGGCAGAGGTTGCAGTGAGCTGACATCGTGTCACTGCATTCCAGCCTGAGGGACAAAGACTGTCTCAAAAAAAAAAAAAGCAGTATTGTCAAATAGTGAATAAATCCATTCAAGTGTTCACATTTCCATTAAGAGTGATTCAGTTAAAGCAACCCACCAAGTTGCTGAAGGGATTCAGTACCTATGTAAAGATTTCAGTTTATTCCAGTTAAAAAAACAAATCAAAACAAAAACCTACCAAAATTACACTAAACGACGGCGCCCTCTAGCGGCCACTGTAAGGAGATAATCACCAAAAAGTGCTTTTAGATAGACCTTTATATTATTTCCACTTAGTAGGTAATCACCATTCAGCAGATACCAGATGAACAGCAGAGGCTGGCAGCTTGGGAGATACCAAGTGAGGGTAAATAAGCTGACACACGGCCCTGGTGAAAACCAAACTCAGCTACTCAGGAGGCTGAGGTGGGAAGATTGCTTGAGCCCAAGTCTGTAGTGAGACACGATCACGCCAGTGTACTCCCAGCCTAGGGACAGAGACCCTTGTCTCTTAAAAAAACAAAACCAGGCGGGGCACGGTGGCTTATGCCTGTAATCCCAGCACTTTGGGAGGCCAAGGCGGGTGGATCACAAGGTCAGGAGTTCGAGACCAGCCTGGCCGATATGGTGAAATCCTGTCTCTTTTTTTTTTTTTTTTTTTTTGTCATGAGTAGAATCTCTTTTTTTTTAAACTCTGTCTGTTAAAAACAAAACAAAACAAAACAAAACAAAAAACCAAACTTGACTCAGACTTCCACTCTTTGCCATTCCCTTCTCTCCAGAAGCATGGAGCCTGGCTCACCTTCTCAAACACGACAGGCCAATCCATCTAAAGCTGCCGCACAGCCTACAGAATATTCAACTGTCTGCAAATTCCCCAAAAGGGCTGCGTGAGCTCAGGAGTTCAAGACCAGCCTGGGCAACACAGACTTCATCTCCACCAAAACACAACACAACACAATTAGCTGCATGTGGTGGCTCCGCACCTCCAGTCCCAGCTACTCAGGAGGCTGAGGCTGGAGGACTGCTTGAGCCCAGGAAGTTAAGCCGTAACTGTACCACTATAGTCCAGCCTGGGTGACAGAGCAAGACTCTGCCTAAAAAAAAAAGTCAGGTGCCGGGCACGGTGGCTCACACCTGTAATCCCAGTACTTTGGGAGGCCGAGGTGGGCAGATGATGAGGTCAAGAGATTGAGACCATCCTGGCCATGGTGAAACCCAGTCTCTGCTAAAAATACAAAACATTAGCCGGGCGTGGTGGCACGCGCCTGTGGTACCAGCTACTCGGGAGGCTGAGGCGGAAGATCACTTAAACCCACGAGGCAGAGGCTGCAGTGAGCCAAGACTACGCCACTGCACTCCAGCCTGGCAACAGAGCAAGACTCCATCTCAAAAAAAAGTCAGGTATGGTAGCATGTCACATGCCTGTGGACCCAGCTACTCGGGAGGCTAATAGGTTCACTTGAGCCTGGGAGGCAGAGGTTCCACTGAGCTGTGATCATGCCAACACACTCCAGTCTGGGTGACAGAGTAAGACTGTCTCAGAAAAAGAAAGTAAGTAAGAAGTTGTCCATTGTGTTGTTATTTAAAAAACATACCAAGCGCCAAGTTTTGTTGTTTTTTTTTTGAGATGGAGTCTTGCTGTCGCCCAGGCTGGAGTGCAGTGGTGCAATCTTGGCTCACTGCAACCTCCGCCTCCTGGGTTCAAAGAATTCTCTGCCTCAGCCTCCTGAGTAGCTGGGATTACAGGTGCCTGCCACCACACCCGCCTAATTTTTTTGTATTTTTAGTAGAGATGGGTTTTCACCATGTTGGCCAGGCTTGTCTTTAACTCCTGACCTCAGGCGATTTGCCCACCTCCGTTTCCCAAAATGCTGGGATTACAGGCACATAGTACCCTTTTAAAAAATGTTCCCCCAGGCCGGGCAAGGTGGCTCACGCCTGTAATCCCAGCACTTTGGGAGGCTGAGGTGGGCAATTCATGACGTCAGGAATTTGAGACCAGCCTGACCAACATGGTGAAACCCTGTCTCTACTAAAAATACAAAAATTAGCCAAGTGTGGTGGCATGCACCTGTAATCCCAGCTACACAGGAGGCTGAGGCAGGAAAATCGCTGGAACCTGGGAGGCAGAGGCTGCAGTGAGCCCGAGATCGAACCACTGCATTCCAGCCTGGGCGACAGAACAAGACTCTGTCTCAAAAAAAAAAGTTCCCCTAAGCCTAAATCAGGGCACCATTTTTATAGTCATCAGAAAAAAAACAATGCGCAGGAATTCTCACATTCTTCAGTAGAACTTCCGTCTTTTTATCTTTTAACCCTGAATTATCCACAAGTTAATGTACCACTACTTCAATTACAGGAGGAAAACAGCTTGCTCTTCCAGTGTCCATTTTTCTTATTTTATTTTCTTCATGTTTATCAGAGTACCTGGTCCCAGAACATTCACTCTATTACCATGAATAATTCAGCACCTTACAAGTCACCCTCCAAGCAGGACAGATTAAGGAAGCCTGGTGTAGACATCATTGCATCTATGGCCAGAAGGAATATGCAACAGAAAATCAGATTCCAATGAAGCAAAAGCTGCTTGATTTTTGTGGTTTTTTTGAGACAAGAGTCTCGCTCTGTTGCCCAGGCTGGAGTACAGTGGCATGATCTCGGCTCACTGCAACCCCCGCCTCCTGGGTTCAAGCAATTCTCCTGCCTCAGCCTCTCGAGTAGCTGGGAATACAGGTGCCCACCACCACACCTGGCTAATTTTTGTATTTTTAGTAGAGACGGAGTTTCACCATTTTGGCCAGGCTGGTCTCAAACTCCTGACCTCCCAAAGTGCTGGGATTACAGGCATGAGTCACGGCACCTGGCCGCTTTTTTGGATTTTTAGTCAAGACAGGGTTTCACTATGTTGGCCAGGCTGGTCTCAAACTGCTGACCTCAGGTAATCCGCCCGCCTCGGCCTCCCAAAGTGTCGGGATTACAGGCGTGAGCCACCGCGGCTCGCCTGCCTGGTTAACTTTATTCTTCCAACTTTACCAGCTGCATTCTCAGTCATTTAAAGGATATAGGAATGGAGGCCAAAACAGACCATCTGGGGGTCAGGGACGCCATGTTTCTATTGGGGCAATTTTATGGTGCACTGTGCCTTGCGAATGATGTGGGTGGAAGACAAAGGGTTCTCCATATTATCCAGGATGGGAGTCCATTCGGCTGGAACACTGCACTTTGGAAGACCTAAAACTCTCCCCTAATGCTGGGACTCAGCTGGCAAACCAAGGAGCACTGTTCACCTGCCACCCTGGCTTGGCATCAGGACAGGAGAAAGCAGGCCTGCGAGCTGGAGGCAGCCACGGGGCCGTCAGTGCAGACAAAGTGATGACCTCTCAGGTCTTCGCAGAGCCATATGGGGACCACACATCACCACCTTCACTCCTGCAAGGTCCGCAGTCCTGTCCTTCTGGAGCACCTCCTCATCCCTCCTGTTCTAAAAGCCTCTGGCGTGTTTCCATCACAATCTCCTCCATTATTTCTGGCTTTAAGATGTCTTTGATCTGAAAAAAGGAAAAGGCATTTGTTCAGAAAAGAAACCACCATAAACAGACCACCAAGCCAATCCAAACATAAATCAAGCCGTTAACATAAACCTTCTGTATTCCTTTCATGTCTCAGAGACTAAGCATTACAAGATACAATCTGCCAGGAGCAGCCTAACAAATCAGCAAGATTCTGATACAGCCGACAAGAACGAAAATATCCTTCTGACATTCATCCAAAAGATGGCTGAAATTTGGGATGAGGAAGATCAAGTCCAGAGGGCTGCTCTCATAAACTAGTCCCACCTGACACCTCCGTCCCCTACCAAATCCTTAGACTGACACTAGACATTGAGAAGATTGCAAGTGTCTCAGGGAGCTAGCAGACACTCATTAAGGCTGTTTCCAGGCCAGTCCATACTGATGGATATTGGGAAAGTACGGGGGAGACGTGCACATCGTCTCTGAGTAAACAACAGAGCAGCTCACAGATCGGTGAAGAAGCGAGAAGCCCTGGGGAGAATACCTGGTGTGGAAGGGATGCTTCATAGCAGTACAGGATGCTGGTATCGTACAGCATCATCCTTTGAGTTACCAGCGAGACAATGCAGTTCCGAAGCCGGGAAATCACCTCCCGATCAGCGAGAGAGACGGGCTATAAGGGGATGCAGAGGAGGAGGAAAGGGAAATATAAACAGGACCAAAATGCGTGACCAGCCAAAGAAAATCACAAGTAAATCATTGATGACTCACACATTATCACTCTGCAACTCCAAACCAAACAACCAGCTAAATCCAAGGGAGATTAAAAAGAATGGGACCGGGTGTGGTGGGCAGATCACAAGGTCAGGAGTTTGAGACCAGCCTGACCAACATGGTGAAACCCTATCTCTACTAAAAATACAAACATTAGCCAAGCATGGTGGTGCATGCTTGTAATCCCAGCTACTCAGAAGGCTGAGGTAGGAGAACCACTTGAACCTGGAGGCAGAGGCTTCAGGGAGCCGAGATCATGCCATTGCACCCCAGCCTGGGGGATAGAGCGAGAGTCCGTCTCAAAAAAAAAAAAAAAAAAAAGAAGAATGGCTTCTTCACTTCTTCAGCGGCTCTTTGGCTATTACCCTGCAACTCTGCCATCTCTGCCAACAAAGTTGAAACCATTCAGTGAGTACATCCCTTTAGAATAGAGAAGACCATATGGGTCTTCTTGATGGAAAGTCAAAGTGACTCAGCCTACAGCAATAACATAGTCAAAAACAAGCAACTCCACCGGCCACAAAAACACAGCCCAGACCAAGCCTCCTCCCTCCCACTGGCCACAAAAACACAGCCAAGACCGAGCCTCCCCCCTCCCACCGAGAGCGGCCAGGGTTTGCTCACCTCCAGGTTTGCCGTGAAGCCCCCTGCTTCCTCTTCTTTGTGCTCAGGTGTTGGGTAAATCCAGATGAAGCCATTGTTGCCCAGAATCACTGAGGCACCACACGGCAAGTCATGAAAGTGGGTCTTCTGCCGTTTCACCAGGGAGGGGGAAACCTGGACCAAAACCCCCTGACCTAGCTAAAGAAACACATTGCAAAGCTAGGTCACGGCAGGATCATCAGCGGGATGAATGAAAAGCAGACTACAGAATACACACCCTAAGTATATTCCACACGGTGTTGTTCCTGTTTGAAATTGTTGTCGCCTACGTGCACATACGGAGTACACATTCTTGCACAGAACACTTCGGGACTCACAGGTTATTCATATATCCCAGCAGAAGATGCCTTTCAATCTCTTCTCTGTCATTTCCCTTTGCAGCCTTCCTTGCACGCTAAGGCAGAGCTCATGTGCCAGACATTAGAGAAGCAGAAGCCAATGAGGAAGTGAGCTCGAGAGTCCTGCAGGCCCAGAGGCACTGCATTGTTCCATAACTCTAGCTTACACCCATACCCCAGACACTCATCATGCCTGTGAGATGTGCGCCTCTGGGTAGGACAGGAGATGGGTGGAGCTGGGTGCAAATCCATGTCTGGTCCTGGCAGGCCAGCTCCAAGTCCATGTCCTGCCAGGGAGAGTCCGTAGGACCCAGGGCTGTGAAAGTCAGCATACTGCAGCAGTCCTCTACCTACTCCATGTACATGAACGTGACTGGCTGCAGCCACTCCATTAAGGGAAGGGGTTTTAGTTCCTCTCAGAAAACAAAAACATTCACCCAGATAAATCTAAGAGACTAGTAAATCCTCATTTGTTTTAGGAAGTATGCTCTCCTTATTGTAATAAATAGCTTCAATAATGCAACCTCATACAAGAAAATCAGTGAAATTCCATTTAGAGGCTCAGATGACAGAGCAAGCTTTGCCAGCTATAACATCCACTGTACCGACTGGACGTTTGTCTAAGGGCTGTTTCACCAGGCCCAGCCTCCCTTTGTTCCCAGGATGGCCTCAGCCCTAGCCCCAGTGTTGAGCTGCTGCGCCCCCTGGAGGAGCAGAGACAGCTGCGCCTCCCAGCCCACAGCTGGAGGGGGCTCTTCTAGAAGAGTCAGTCTACTTGGAGAAAAAGGGTAAAATTTGTCCTTTGCAAGGCTACTGACCCATCACCGTGTGAACCCTAACCTCCCTGCTGTTACGTTCAAGGAACACGATCAGTCTGTGGGATGCCAGCCTCTATTAATGCTTAGTTACTGGGTCTCTTTAGGCCAGAATTCCAGAGCTATGGGGATTCAGAAATAGCCTTGGAGTCTCGGTTAGCAAACAGCAACATCAAGAGAACAACTTACTTTTCCATATTTCAGGCTCCTCGTGTGCAGAGAGACAGCTCCATCAGAGAACACTGCCTGGACCTCAGCCTGGCCAGAGTGATGAAGGAAGAAACAGCAGCCTCAGCCACACACTGTCCTGTCCCCGGCAGCCTCTGCCCCTTGGCCCCACACCTCCATCCTTTCCTCCCATCTGCAATGGTCCAGCTCAGCAATCTTAGACCCAGAGGATATCACTGTGACGTTACTTCTCCCCTTGGTTTTCATGAATGCCTTTTTTAAAAAAAAATAGAGACAAAGGCCAGGTGTGGTGGCTCATGCCTGTAATCCCAACACTTTGGGAGGCCAAGGCAGGCAGATCACCTGTCAGTTCAAAACCAGCCTGGCCAACATGGTCAAACCCCATCTCTACTAAAAATACAAAAATTAGCCAGGCATTGCACACACCTGTAATCCCAGCTACTCAGGAGGCTGAGGCAGGAGAATCACTTGAACCCAGGAGGCGGAGGTTGCAGTGAGCCATGATCGTGCCACTGCACTCCAGCCTGGGCAACAGAGCTAGACACTGTCTCAAAAATAAATAAATAAATAAATAAATAAAAATAAATATAAATGAATGAATGAATGAATGAATGAGACAGTATTGCTCTGTCACCCAGGCTGGAATGCAGTGGTGTGATTATAGCCCACTGTAGCCTTGAGCTCCTGGGCTCAAGCAACCCTCTGGACCCAGCCTCCCGAGTAGCTAGGACTACAGGCACATGCCACCACACCCAGCTAATTTGTTTTTTTTTTGTAGACTTGGGGGTCTTGCTATGTTGCCCAGGCTGGTCTTGAACTCCTAGGTTCAAGCAATCCTCCCTCCTTGGCCGTCCAAAGCACTGGGATTACAGGCATAAGCCACCACACCCGCCCTGTCATTAATACCTTGATGTGAACAACACCTTTTCCACTCCCTGGGATAAAAGTTAATGTCATTCACAAAAGCCTAGCCTAAAGCACAGGCCATTGTGAGTTACAAGATCCAAAGGAAAGCCTTGGCAGTTGGTCTGAACAAGGGCTGAGGAATCAGCCTGAGTTAAGGAGGCTGAGAAAGGAGGCAGCAGAGCCCGACACTTAGTCTAAGACTCCGATCCCTCCAAGGATGACACGGCTCCCCTGTCAGAGCCATACAGGGGAAGGCCCGTTGCCTAGTCTCGTAGAGAAGCGTTAGGAAGCTGGAGCACAAGTGCAGGATACACTGATAAGGTCCCCTTCTTGCAGGAAACCTCTCATTGCAAGCTCATCTTCTGCAGATCTTCTCCTCTGAAATACACAAAGAAATGACATTAATTAAGCCGGATCCTCAGAAAGGTGGCCATCACTTCTTCCTCTTTCACTTCCTTTTGAGATTTGTGAGGCCAACCACAATATTCAAGCACTGAGAACTATGGCAAGAGTAGTATACCCAAGCCACTTGAGGGGAATCAGTGTTAAGACTTTCCATCTCAAGAGACTTCTTCACAGCTCCTCTTCTCTTCCTCTTTTGCTCCCTTCTCTGAGTAGGATTCACACCCCTCCCAATCTCACCCAACCAACATTTCCACACTCACCTCCCACGACAGCTCTCTGTGGTCCAGCAGGGCTAGACTAACTCCTGCTTGGATATACCTCCGCTCACACATTTCCCTTTATCTCAGATTCCTTGAACTAGTCATTTCGAGTCTCTCCGTCCTTCCAGGATCAACTCCAATGCCTGTCTTTCCTATGAGCTTCTCACTGAAATTAACCACTCCTTCTGCATAACCACATGCTTATGCACTCTTCCACTGCCAGGTAGTGGATCTGTTTTCTTATATCTCCTGCTAGGGAACTCAATCGTGCTTGGCATTCGGCACAGAGCGTGGCACAGTAAGCCTCTTTGTAAATACATGCTGGACTGAAGATAAAGGTGAACCATGGTATTTTACAAAAGGCTGTGGCTTAGTTACTGTGGTTGTCTGGAATAACCAAATGCCTTTCAATTCACAAAAAACTAATGTAAAGACAACTTTTCAAGGAACATCTTCATTGTGCAAAGCAGGTATGTCCAGAAAAGGAAAATTATTAACACCAAGGATCTGAGAGCTTCTCTCCCCAACTCTGTTGGGATCCCACCCCATGGATGTTTCTCATCCTACTGTATGCCAACTGCTCCCTATCTGGGGAGACCTGGCCAGGGGGAAAAGTCTACATACACATCCAGGCAGCAAGCTTCACAGCAGACAAATAAGAGTCGAAGGGGCAACCTCACTGTAAAGCAAACTCCTCTGGTGGAACAAAGGGTCCCACAGCTCCCCCCAGCCCACGAGGCCCCAGTCCATGGCCCCAGCTGCAGCCCTTACCAGCTCTCCTCCAGGAAGGTTCATGGACGAGAGCAGCAAGACCGAATCCAGCCTGGAGTTGGTCTCCACCTTCCACCTCTTCTGTTGAACCTATAAGCCAAGGTCCACACCTGGACACATGCTCCAGGGACAGGAGCTCACATCCTACGTCACCAGTAACCTCAAACCGAACAAGCCACTTATTTACATCAGAGGTCAGACAATAGCCAAATGCGATGAACGCCTTTTTCATGTAACCATATGTGGAATGACTGTCCCATTCATTAAATCACCAGCCTGACTTGACTTTGTAGAAACCAATCTGATATCGACTTTACCTCTGTGATTCTTCCCACTACAATGTCTCCTACTTCACCAATGTATCTGAAAGATAAAACACAAGATATTCATCCACCTGTGAGCAGACTTTCTTACAAGACCACACACCATTTGAGATGTCGGTTAAACAGGATGAGAGCCTTGAACAGGCACCACATTTAGCAAATTCATGTAACTGTAGTGTCTGGCCTTATTTTCAGAAATTGCTAACTTCAAGCGTTTCTCCATGTACAGTCTCCAATAACTATCCTTAAACATATCACTATCCAAGTAGTTCATTTAGCCTAAAAACTCTATTTTGTTCGATTACATGACAATGAAAAACATGGACTATTTTCCGGCAGCACGTGGATGAGTTCTGCACCAGCCTAAGGAAGAGAAAGGAAATCTAAGCCAGGACGCCAACCAGAAGAGTCTGCTCACTGTCTCCCCACTCACTCGCTGCCTGCTCCTCTCAAGCCCCTTTGCTAATTCCTCATTCGAGATTCGAATGAGATGTACTCGGTGCTGAGACTAAGTCCTTAGACCTCTTCACTTTTCGGCCACTCAACTTCATACCTTTAAAACACCACTGATGACTGTGCCACACTCCTGAATTCTAAATCCTATGCAACTGCTAGCTATCCAACCCTGACATTTAGGTAACTAATAGGTATTTTCAAATGTATCAAGCGCCAAACTAAGCCCCCTCCAGTATGCCATAGCAAACCAAGATAGGAGATGAGTTATCCCTATCTCAGTCAACGGGGACTCCATCCGCTCAGTTGCTCAGGCCAAAAACCTTGGAGAGTTCTTTGATTCTTCTCTCTCTCTCACACGCTCCAGGACAAGTCCAATAGCAAATCCTGCTGGCTCTACCCTTAAAACACATGTAGGAGGCTGGGCACGGTGGCTCATGCCTGTAATCCCAGCACTTTGGGAGGCCAAGGTGGGCAGATCACCTGAGGTCCGGAGTTCAAGATCAGCCTGAGAAACCCTGTCTCTACTAAAAATACAAAATTAGCCAGGCTTGGTGGTGCATGCCTGTAATCCCAGCTATTCGGGAGGCTGAGGCAGGAGAACTGCCTGAACCTGGGAGGCGGAGGTTGCGGTGAGCCTAGATTGCACCACTGCACTCCAGCCTGGGAAATAAGAGTGAAACTCCATCTCAAAAAAAAAAAAGAAAGAAAAAACAAAACCTATGAGAAAGAAAAAGAAAAAAATATATGCAGTAAATAAAAGGTATCCAAATTGGAAAGGAAGAAATAAAAAATTATTTCTATTCACAGATGACTAGGTCCTATGTACGGTAAAGCCCAAAGAATACAAAAACGCAACACCTTTTTATGATTTTAAAAAAAACACTCAGAAAATAAAATCGCTCCTCCACCTTCCACTGCTACCACCTTAGTCCAAGCCACCATCGCTCAGATCATGAGTACAGTCCCCAATCCATCTCCCTAAGTTTGCCCTATCCCCCTTCAATCTCCCATCAGCAGCCAGAGTGAGCTGAAGTCCAGATCAAGTCTCTCCTGTGCTCCACCCCTTCCAGTGGCTTCCCAGATCATGCAAAATAGAAGCCAAAATGCTTACTATGGCAAAGAAGGCAGACCCATGTCCACCCACCTCAGCTCTCTGCTTACATCTGCCCCTACTCTCTGCTTCATTCACTCTGTTGCAACTTCATTGTCTTGCTTTCTGGGGCTAACCTTTATTGAATGTTTCTAGGTATCAGGCCCTGTGCTAAATACATGCACCATCTCACTGAATTCTAAAGAAAATCCTAAGCCAGGCTCAGTGGCTCATGCCTGTAATCCCAGCACTTTGGGAGGCCAAGGCGGGGGCAATCTGCCTGAGGTCAGCAGTTTGAGACTAGCCTGGCCAACATAGTGAAACCCTGTCTCTACTAAAAATATAAAAAAATTAGCCAGGCATGGTGGAGGCTGAGGCAGCAGAATTGCTTAAATTCGGAAGGTGGAGGCTGCAGTGAGCAGATGGTGCCACAGTACTCCAGCCTGGGTGACAGAGCGAGACTCCATCTCAAAAAAAAAAGAAAATCCTATGAAGTAGGCCATGCTATTTAGTCACTTTCAGAGGAGGTAACTAAGGGTTGAAGAGGTGACATAACATGGGGGAACCTCTGAAGCCTGCGCGGCTCTGCACCACCCACCTACAGTCATGGTCAAAACCGCAGACTTAAAGAGCAGGATGGGGCAGGCGGGGGTAGGGCGCAGGATAAGGGGAGGCAGAAAGCCTGGCTGTACAACCCGGATGCCGCAAGAAAGGGAATACACACCTTTTGTTCTCACCTGGTTTTCAAAGCTTTCACACAGATCAACTTGTTTACTCTCTCCACAGAGCCAGCAACAGACGCAATGAGCTTCTCCTCTCCCATGTACGTTCCATGGCCCCTGATGCAAGGCGAAGACACAAAGAAAGGAACCCAGGCTAACTCTTGAGGTGCCCTCTCTCCCTTCAAGAACAATGTGTTCCTCAAAGCTAACAGGTTCCCCCTGCAAAGCCTGGCTTTTGTGCTGGCTGCCCCCTCTGCCTTCAGTGCTCCTTGTCCAGACAGCTACTCGGACGTCACTCCCCTCACTCAGGTCTGCTCAGATGGCACTCTCTCCAGCAGGCCCACCTGGACTAGGCCACTGAAAACACAGCCCACCCCCAACCGCATTGCCACCCTCCCACCATCTTCCCACCGCATTCCATTTACCCTGCTCCACTTTTTCCCCAGTGCATTTATTGCCAAACGTTCTGAATAACTTATTCGTTGCGCTCTTTGTCTAGCTCTCCCTGTTAGCACTCCACCAGGACAGAGATTCTTCACTCTGCTGTTATATCCCAACTGCACAAAATGTAAACATATGTTGAAAGCATTAATCAAAGAATGAATCTGAAGATTTCCTAGGAGCAGAGCATGACGGCCCAAGCCTGTAATGCCAGCACTCTGGGAGGCCGAGGCGGGTGGATCACTTGCAGTCGAGAGTTCAAGACCAGCCTGGCCAACATGATGAAACCCCATCACTACTACAAATACAAAAATTAGTCGGGCGTGGTGTCATGTACCTGTAATCCTAGCTATTTAGGAGGCTGAGGCAGGAGAATCGCTTGAACCCAGGAGGCGGAGGTTGCAGTGAGCCCAGACTGCACCACTACACTCCAGCCTGGGCGACAGGGGGAAGACTTCCTCTCAAAAAGGAAAAAAAAAAAAAGCGATTTTCTAGGATCCACTAACCTTAAACAGGTTAAAGGGCAATGCTATGAATGTTGTGCCCCTTGTATATATACAGATACAAAAAAATAAAAGGTTGAAATACCCCTAGTGTTAACTATGATGATGATATAATGGCTGGTTGTACTTCTTTTCTTACATAATTATCTCATTTACTCCTCATTACCCTATCACTATCTTACAGAAGAGGAAACTGGCCGGGGCAGAGGCAATGCCGCTAATAAATGTGATGGTAGCAGGACTGGAAGGGACCCCAATTGTCTGACTCAAGAGCCTGCCCTCTTAACTACGACGCACTGTACTGCAGCCCTTAGCTTCATACTGTGTGTAAATGGGTGCACGTAGCGCAATGTACTGTTTGCCGTAAGCTCGAACAGTGACGGATTCTAAACTGAAGAGGAGGCCAAGTCAAGAACACCCACCGTCCCCTCAGACAGCTGAAAACTGGAAAGAGAGCCTGTTTCTAACCCTCTCCAGTTTTCCAGGTCTCCGACAAGGAAGCCTCAAAGATTTGGACTTCAGGCAGAAGACCCAAAAGTCACAGCCACCGGAGGTCAGGAGTGGAGGGTTTCAGGGAGCTGAGACGAATGCAGACGGGGACACACAAGATGCCGGGAGTAAGAAGCACAAGGCTCGGAAGCGAGGCGAGTAGGATGCTCCGGCGATGTGCCCCGGGTCCCGCGGCGAGTTACAGACACTCAGGGATACGAGGCCTGGACCACGTGCAGAGAACTCTGAAGCGCTCTCTGAAGCCTAGACTCCCCTAAGTCTCCACGTACCGCATGAATCCCGTGTCCGTAGTGATTGTGTCCCCCGGAACCACTAGATGTTTCTTAGTGTCGCGGCCCAGTCTCTCGCTAAGAGGCTTGCGAGCCACTGGAAGCCTCATCTCCATCGCCATCTTGGCGCCAAAGAGTTGCGCAGACGCAGCTCAGCCAGGAGCCGCGATATCCGGCTCAGCAACTGCCGGCCGCGTTCGGAGGGGCGGGGAAGGGCGGGGCTTCGGTGCAGCGACCAATGAGAACTCACAGCCTGGAGGCCATGTTTACAATTGGCAACTATAAGGCGAATCCAAACGGAAGGGAACCGAGCTGCCATGTTTACTATTGGTAAGGGAGCACTCGTGGAGTAATAAAATCTCACGTTGTGTGACTTTTTACCAAAACTGTCTTGTACTTATTATCCCATTTATTGTTTACCAGGGTTAGAGATAATTGAAAAACGGAATTCTGAGTTTCTGTCCAGTTCTAAGCTGCTGAAATCCGATATTTTGGAAGAGATAGCTCAGGAGGATGGAGAGATGCGATCTACAGAAACACTGTTTGAACAGAAAGAGCCCCTTTCCACACCATTCTTAGTAGTCCCAGCATTCTGCGTTCTTGCCGCCCCGTGGATGCTGGCTCAGCATCATCATCTATAACCCCCAAACCGGGCTCCAGATACTTCTCACTTGGTTCTGTCTTTTCATAAAGACTCCTTTGAGCGAGCTAATTTACGCCAATATTTCTTTTGGAAAAAAAGTAAAAAAATCGTCTAAGAAAACAGGTCAAACCTTGCAAGCCAGTGTATTTGGTAGGGAAGGCAAGTGCGCACATGATACAAACATCTTGGCTTGCATTTAGTCATACAGCGAGTTGGGCGCTCTCTGTGTGCCAGGCGCCATTCTAAGGATTCAGAGGCGAATAGACAGATGTCTCTGCGGATTTTTCTGCGGGTCCGTTTTATTTATTTTTATTTTATTTTGAGACAGAGTCTCGCTGTGTCGCCCACACTGGAGTATAGAAGCACGCTGTCGGCTCACTGCAACCTCCTTCTCCCAGGTTCGAGCAATTCTCCTGCCTCAGCCTGCCAAGTAGCTGGGATTACAGGTGTGTGCTACCACGCCCCGCTAATTTTTGTATTTTTAAGTAGAGACTGGGTTTCACCATGTTGGTCAGGCTGGTCTCGAACCCGTGACCTCATGATCCTCCTGCATCAGCCTCCCAAAGTGCTGGGATTACAGGTGTGAGCCACAGTGCCCAGCTGCGGCTCCATTCTAATAGGAACGTACCCCTCGCCCCTTCTCCTCGTCCCCCACTACCGTCTCGCTCTCCTTGCCCTGCATGGTTTGCAGCATTCACAAGAAACCAGTTGGGGAAGATAATTCCCCATGCACGGGGGCTCTAGAGAGGATTAAATGAAATAATTTGCATCAGCTGTAGTCACTAAAGCAGGTAAACCAAGTCCACCTCCTGAAGAAAGATCCATTGAGCCAATTGTTTTATCAGTCTCCAAAGGGTCAGCATTTCTTTCACTTAAGGCTCACGACCACACTTAAGAAAGCCAGCCCTGGGCCGGGCGCAGTGGCTCATGTCCGTAATCCCAGTAGTTTGGGAGGTCGAAGCGGGTGGATCACGAGATCAGGAGTTCGAGACCAGCC
The DNA here is from genome assembly GCA_004027835.1 of Alouatta palliata. NCBI lineage: Eukaryota > Metazoa > Chordata > Mammalia > Primates > Atelidae > Alouatta > Alouatta palliata. The sequence goes on along the minus strand of PVKV010005231.1, from coordinate 98,223 downwards.
TGAGCAACATAGTGAAACCCATCTCTACTAAAAATACGAAAATTAGCCGGGCGTGGTGGCGCGCGCCTGTAATCCCAGCTACTCCGGAGGCTGAGGCAGGAGAATCGCTTGAACCTGGGAGGCTGAGGTTGCAGTGATCTGAGATCACCCCTCACTTCACTACAGCTTGGGCGTTAGAGCAAGATTCTGTCTCAAAAAAAAAAAAAAAAAAAAAAAATCCTGCCAACCCTGCCAGGGAGTGGATGACGTGAATGCCAGTGCCCCAAGGCCCTGGGTAATTGGGCTGCCAGACCCTCGCCCTCCGCGGTGCCTGGAAGAAGGCGCTAGAGAACAGCCCCACCGCCCAGTCCTTTCGCGGCCATAAGAGGGCGATGGTGTACTTTGAGCCCGCGTAGCCCCGGCGGCCGGGGAGCCAGGCCTAGCGGAGCGAGAGTGTAGGCCTGACACCATCCAAGTTCATCCCGAAAGGGAGAGACGTTGCCTTTACCCCGCGCATTCTCACAACATTCACATTCACGGAGCCTGTCACAAGGCTGCATTATGGATACTAGTTTATGGAGGAGGAAATCGAGGCCCCAAAAGGACTGGAATTCACATTAGCAGATGGCTGCAAGGCCGATGTGCGTTCCAATTGCCCGCGAGCCTGCACCGTTTACCAAACATAACCCGAGTGCTTTACAAACGGTGTTATTTATTCCGCACTTTCAGCCCATCTTAGAGGCAGGCATTGCTATCCCTGATGATCACTTCGGGCCCTTGAGCCCCCACAAACAGACCCGTAGCTGGGATTAGAATCCAAGACGCCAGACTTCCCCTTCCCCATCCCTACCCCTCCTTTAAAAAAAAAAAAAAATATATATATATATATATATATATATATATAGGGCCTTACTCTGTCACCCAGGCTGGAGTACAATGACATGATTATGGCTTACTGCAGCCTCAACCTCCTGGACTCAGGTGATCCTACCACTTCAGCCTCTTGAATATCTCGGACTACAGGCACGTGCCACCAGGCTCAGCTAATTTTTTGTGTCTGTTTTGTAGAGATGGGGTTTCACCATGTTGCCCAACCTGATCTCGAGCTCCTGAATGCAAGTGATCCGCCCGCCTTGGCCTCCCAAAGTGCTGGGATTACCAGCATGAGCCACTGAGCCTGGCCACACTTACCCCTTTACCACCAGTAGACAAGTGGGCACCCAGAGACAGAGCGGCATATCCCAGGGGGCTTGTTAAAAGTACAGCTTCCAGGCCAGGTGCAATGGTTCACACCTGTAATCCCAGCACTTCGGGAGGCCTAGGCAGGTGGATCACCCGAGGTCAGGAGTTTGAGACCAGGTTGCCCAACATGATGGAACCCCATCTCTACTAAAAATAAAAAATTAGGTGGGTGTGGTGGTGTGTGCCTGCAGGCCCAGCTACTCAGGAGGCTGAGGGAGGAGAATCACTTGAACCCGGGAGGTGGAGGTTGCAGTGAGCTGAGATCATATCACTGTACTCCAGCCTGGGTGACAGAGTGAGACTCATCTCAAAAAAAAAAAAAAAGTGTAGATTCCTTAGGCATTGAGGCTGTAAACCCTGAATATCTGTGACAGATCTCAGTTAATGTAGAAAGTTTATTTTGCCAATTTTGTATGCCTGTGACACAACCTGAGGAGGTGCTGACGACATGTGCCAAGGTGGTCAGAGCACAGTTTGATTTTACAACATTTAGGGAGACATGAGGCATCTGTCAACATATGTGAGATGAACATTGGTTTGGTCTGGAAAGGTGGGACAACTCAAAGCTGAAAAGGGGCTTCCAGGTCATAGGTAGATAAGAAACAAAAGGTTGCATTATTTTGAGTTTCTGATTAGTGTCTCTAAAGGAGGCAAGCAGGTATGCATTTATCTCAGTGAGCAGAGGGGGTGACTTTGAATAGAATGGGAGGCACATTTCCCTAAGCAGTTCCCAGCTTGATTTGTCCCTTTAGGTTAGTGACTTTGGTGCCCCAAGATTTATTTTTCTTTCACAAGGCTCTGCAAAGGTAAGGTCCAGAAGTCTGTGCATGTTTTAACTCCCTATGTAATTTCAGTGGCGGAAAAGTTCTGAGATTCACTGATGCCCCCACATCTCTGCATCTCCAAAGCCACCGCCCCAGGCTGATCAGTGGCATCTCTTACCAGGGAGATAACCTCCTAGCTTGTCTTCCTAATTCTATGTTTGTCCTTCCTCCCATCCAATCTCCACACAGCAGCCAGAGGGAGCTTTAAAAGCAGATGAAATCACTTCCCTGCTTCCACACTTCTTGACTCCTACCTGTCTCTGACCTCACTCTCGTCCTAACCCACTGCATTACTCACTATGCTGCAGCCAGACAGTGGAGGGTGCCCAGGTTCTTGGTGTCTTGGTCAAAACACACAGGCAAAGCAAGGAAAGAATAAAGTAACAAAAGCAGAGATTTATTGAAAAACGAAAGTACACTCCACAGGGTGAGAACAGCCCAAGCAAAGGAGCTCAAAGGCCTCCTTACAGAAGTTTCTGGGGTTTAAATACCCTATAAAGGTTTACCATTGGTTATTTGGTGTACATCCTATGTAAATAAAGGAGTGGCCCGTGATCAGTCTGATTAGTTGTGGAAAGTGACCAATCAGAGGCCGAAGTGAAGTTACAAGTTACACCCTATGCAAATATCTGATTGGTTGTGGAAAGTGATCAATCACAGGCTGAAGTTAATTTAGAAAGTTATACTCCCATGCAAATGAAGACTTGGCCCCCGACCAGCCTGATTGGTTGTGGGAAGGGACCAATCAGAGGTACTTTCAGTTTTTCATCGGCCGCTTAGAAAAGCCGGGACTGCAAAGGGAGTAGCCTCTGGTTCTTTTGTTACCTGGACGTGGAAAGTTGGGGTTTTCCTTTTAATTTAGTTATAGAAAGTCACCGCAAATCAGCCTTATGTTCCCTGCCTCCAGACTCTATTCTCCTGCCTCAAAACCAGAAGGCTTCAGCACCAAGCACATCATCACTCCTAGGGCTTTTCAGTCTGGTCTCTTTCTGCATGAATTCTCTTCTCCCAGGTTTTTATGTGGCCGACTTCTCCTCACTCACGTCTTGCTCAAACATCACCTCCTCAGGGAAGACTTCCCTGATCACCTTATCTGGAATAACCCTCCAGTCCTTTTTTTTATCCATTGATCCTGTTGTACTTTTTTTTTTTTGAACTGGAACCTTGCTCTTGTCACCCAGGCTGGAGTGCAGTGGCGCCATCTTGGCCCACTGCAACCTCTGCCTCCTGGGTTCAAGCGATTCTCCTGTCTCAGCCTCCCAGAGTAGCTGGGATTACAGGCACCTGACACCATGCCCAGCTAATTTTTGTATTTTTAGGAGAGACGGGTTTTCACCATGTTGGCCAGGCTGGTCTCGACCTCCTAACCTCAAGTGGTCTGCCTGCCTCAGCCTCCCTAAAGTGCTGGGATTACAGGTGAGAGCCACCATGCCCAGCCTTGAATTTTCTTTTTTTTTTTTTTTTTGTTCATTCATTGCAGTCTCCCTCCACTAGAACGTGTGTGTGCTGAAAACAGGGACTTTATCTGTTCTGTTAATCTTATATCAATGCTTAGAACCAGGCCTGTCACACAGGGCAGCCATAAAATGTTTGTTGAAAAAATACGATATATTTACAAAATACAGATGTGCTTGTCTGCTCATCGCCTGTCTTCCCACGGGGTATGAACTCCACAAATACCCAGACTGTCCATTTTGTTCACTGCCCGGTTCCTAGAACTAGGCCTGAGATATTAGGCCCTTGTATTAACTAGGCCCTTGTATTAACCATGCCTTTGCTTTTCTGTACTCAGATGTTTTGACATCTTGGGGCCTCGCTTTGTCCAGAGGGACTGCCCCACCCAGGGTCCAGTTCCTGGAGAGAGTGAACAATTCACCCAGGAGGTGCCTTGCCTTGCAAATGCATACCACCAATCCACAGCCCATACCCACACACGCCTCCTTCGTTAGGTTCTCTTACTCAGGGCCAGTATCCAGCTGCCCTGATCATCCCAAGGCCAGGCACCAGACAACTAGGGAAAACCCTTCTACCCCAGCACCTCCTGCAATTATTCAAACCAACCAATCCTCAGCCTGCTTACCTTGCTTCACCCGTTCCTCCCCATGGAAACCATAATAAAGGCTCTAGCTCACGTTTTCCCCTCCTTCCCTCTGCCTCCTGCCCAACCCGGTGCTTTCCGGAGCAGCTCTGCACAGCGTGCCCTGCCTCTTGTTTCTAGAACAAAGATCTTTCTTCATGACAGTCATTTCCATGTCAGCATACCTTACAATACTTGATTAAAACAGATTTTTGGGACCCTTAAAACAGCTCTGGGCCGGGCTCAATGACTCACACCTGTAATCCCAGCACTTTGGGAGGCCGAGGCAGGCGGATCACTTGAGGTCAGGAGTTCAAGACCAACCTGGCCAACATGGTGAAAACCCATCTCTACTAAAAGTACAAAAATTAGCCAGGCGTGGTGGCGGGTGCCTGTAATCTCAGCTACTGGGGAGGCTGAGACAGGAGAATTGCTTGAACTTGGGAGGTGGAGGTTGCAGTGAGCCAAGATTACCCCACTGTACTCCAGCCTGAGTGACAGAGCGAAAGAAAGAAAGAGAGAGAGAAGAGAGAGAGAAAGAAAGAGAGAGAGAAGAGAGAGAGAAAGAAAGGAAAGAAAGAAAGAGAAAGAAAGAAAGAAAGGACAACTCTCAGTAAATCTCTGTTGAATTGATAAATAAACTTTTTCCTTTTTTTTTTGCATCGGAATCTCACTTTGTCGACAGGCTGGAATGCAGTGGTGTGATGTCGGCTCACTGCAACCTCCAACTCCCTAGATCAAGCGATTCTCCTGCCTCAGCCTCCCGAGTAGCTGGGATTACAGGCACATACCACCACGCCCAGCTAATTTTTTTGTATTTTTAGTATTTCACCATGGTGGCCAGGATGGTCTTGATCTGACCTCATGATCTGCCCGCCTCAGCCTCCCAAAGTGCTGGGATTACAGGCGTGAGCCACCACGTCTGGCCGAATAAACTTTTTCAACAGGCATTTGCTGGGCACCAGCTATGTGCTGTGGGGTCACAGAGCTGGATCATTTGAAGCCCCAGTCATCAAGGCTCTAAGATGTTCACAGATGGGGAAGGGAGAGGGAGGGCAGACAGAAAAGTCCACCTGACAGAGGTAGCATTTGAATGAGGCTTGAAATGAGGCCCATTTGAACCACAGACCCTATGGAACAAGTGAACTCCAGGTGAAAGTAACTGGCAAGGAAATCCTGAAAAACATGAAAACAGAGGCAGCTGGGACTCTGCAGCCCAAAACTCTTGGCCCATTCCTCCTCCACTTACTGGCTTCACCTGTGTTCCATCAACATGTTAGAAATAACTGCATACACTTTTTTTTGTTTTTGTTTTTGAGACAGAGTCTCGCTCTGTCGCTCAGGCTGGAGTGCCATGGTATGATTTTGGCAAACTGCAACCTCCGCCCCCCGAGCTTAAGTGATTCTCGTGCCTCAGCCTCCCAAGTAGCTGGGATTACAGGCCCCTGCCACCACACCCAGCTAATTTTTATATTTTTAGTAGATACAGGGTTTCCCTATGTTGACCAGGCTAGTGTTGAAATCCTGGCCTCATGTTATCTGCCCACCTGTGCCTTCCAAAGTGCGGGGATTATAGGTGTGAGCCACCGCACCTAGCCAACTGCATAAACTTTCTTTTTCATTTTTCTTCTTGAGACGGACTCGCCCCCTGTTGCTCAGGCTGGAGTGCAATGGCACGATCTCGGCTCTCTGCAACCTCTGTCTCCTAGGTTCAACGATTCTCCTGCCTCAGACTCCTGAGTAGCTGGGCTTACAGGCATGCACCACCATGCCCAGCTAATTTTTATATTTTTAGTAGAGATGGGGTTTCACCATGTTAGTCAGGCTGGTCTCGAACTCCTGACCTCGTGATTCACCTGCCTCGGCCTCCCAAAGTGCTGGGATTACAGGCGTGAGCCACCATGCCCAGCCTAACTACATAAACTTTCTAAGCAGAGATGTACACACAGATTTCAGCCTAAGGCTGCCCATCAGAGCGTTACTTCTGAAAGTATTAGAAACAGTGTCAATGTCTGTGGTCAGATTAAGCACATTCCTGAATATTTTCATACTTCTTCAATCAAGAAGTGGGGCCTGGCCAGGCACTGTGGCTCAGGCCTGTAATCCCAGCACTTTGGGAGGCTGAGGCAGGTGGATCACTTGAGGTCAGGAGTTTAAGACCAGCCTGACCAATATGGTGAAACCCTGTCTCTACTAAAAATACAAAATTAATTGGGCATGGTGGCAGATGCCTGTAATCCCAGCTACTTGCAAGGCTGAGGCAGGAGAACAGCTTGAATCTGGGAGGCAGAGGTTGCAATGAGCCGAGATTGCAGCATTGCACTCCAGCCTGGGCAACAGAGCAAAACTCCATTATCAAAACAACAACAACAACAACAGAAGTGGGGTTTGTGCATCCTCTCCTGCCTCAGGACGGGCTTGCGACTGCTTCGATGGACAGCATGTGTCAGAAATGCCTCTATGTGACTTCCAAAGCCAGGTCAGAATAGACCATTCAACTTCCTCCTTGTTCTCTTGCAACGCTTGCCTTTGAAGCCCTGAGCTGACAGGTAAGAAGTCTGACTATCCTGAGGCAATGATGTTGTGGAGAAAGAGCCATGCATGACAGCTAACCTGCCGCCATCCAGAACTTCCCCTGCTCACCCACAGACACGCATCCCAGCAGGCCACCTGCAAGGCAGGAGGGAAGCTGGAGACTCAGGATATCTGTTCCCCTACTTCGAGAGATTCAAGAATAGTGGGCATCAGAAAGGGCTGCGGGAAGGGAGTGCAAGCAGCTGCCTCGGATGCCCTCTGGGGGCTGCCCAGTGGGGTGAGTGGTAGAAGCATCTGCTGCCTTCCTCACCCACCAAAGCCATGCTTGTATTAACAAAGGCTCCCTTGGCCGGGTGTGGTGGCTTACACCTGTAATCCCAGCATTTTGGGAGGCCGAGGCGGGCGGATCATGAGGTCAAGAGATCGAGGCCAGCATGGTCAATATGGTGAAACCCTGTCTCTACTAAAAATACAAAAAATTAGCTGGGCATGATGGCAAATGCCTGTAATCCCAGCTACTTGGAAGGCTGAGGCAGGAGAATCACTTGAACCCGGAGGCGGAGGTTGCAGTGAGCCATTGCACTCCAGCCTGTGCAACAAGAGCAAAACTCCATCTCAAAAATAAAAATAAAAATAAAGCCCCAAGCTCAGGGCTGGCCCACAGAAACTGCCATGGCTGTGTTTGCATGTCTTTGGGGGGTCGGGGGGCTGCATTCTCAGGAAAAGGGCCTCAGGCCTCTGCTGGAAAAGCAAGAAAAGTAAGAGGTTAGGCTTTTCAGCATTATGCCTCCCTCCAGTGTGCAAACCACAAGTTACATCTGTTCATCCTGCTATCTCAGGACCTGGCATCCCGGGCAGCACACTTCTGTGGAAACAGATCTGTGGGCAAACCAGAGGCACCTCGGTGTGCAGTTACAGCCAGCTGCCACCAGGTGGGTTCTGGAGCCTGGGATGTGGACCCTGGGATCTGTTAAGCTGAGACTTCACAGAACAGAATGACCTATGGAGAACTACTTAGATTTTTGTTCAAGGGCCTCACTGACTTCTCTGAGGTCTGACTCTGGCAGGTCCTACTTCAGGAACCAGAGTTATTTCCTGGGAGTCTCAACATGTGGGCAGAAGGGAGTTTAATCCCACTTCACCCACTGGCATCCAAGGGAGGGGGAGCCTAATGGTGGGGTGTCAAAGGACAAGCAATGTTCCAGTGGGAGGAGAGCCAGGGGTGACTTCTCCCACTGGCCTGAGAGAGTGAACCCCAGGTGGGGCCTGCCAGTGAACTCATTAGGTGTCCAACCCTGCCTGTGTCCCCATTTCCAGGGTACAGGACAAATCCCTCGAAGTATTGGGCGCGGGGGGGGGGGTCTTTGGGAGTACACACCTGAAGTTTCAAATGGGGCTGGCCTGTGTGTCCAAGTGTGAATTCCCAAGTGTCTGCCGGTGTGCATGTGTGCATACATGTGCCGGATGAAGATGCAGAGTTGCCTGTAATCCCAGCACTTTGGGAGGCCGAGGTGGAAGGATCACCACGTCAAGAGTTTGAGACCAGCCTGGCCAACATGGTGAAACCCTGTCTCTACCAAAAATACAAAAATTAGCTAGGGGTGGTGGTGCACGCCTGTAATCCCAGCTACTCAGGAGGCTGAGGCAAGAGAATTGCTCGAACCCGGGAGGTGGAGGTTGCAGTGAGCCGAGATCGCACCATTGTACTCCAGCCTGGGCAACAGAGCAAGGTTCCATCTCAAAAACAAACAAACGAAGATGCAGAGTTGTACGTGTGGGATGCCAGGAAGCAACACACCCAGTGGGTTGGAAGGTGACAGCCTCGTGTCTGGTGTATGCTGGAGCATAGGTGTGAACTCACTCTCCACTGCACGCACCTCCTTCCTGGAAAGAAGAGGCGAGTCTGGCCCTATAGGAACCATGAAGCCCTCTGGCTTGAACTTGAGGCCTTTCTGCTCCTTGGTCTTCTTCAAGAGGGTCTGGAAATGGGTGCCCAGAACACTTGGAGAGTCTAGGCATTGGGAGGGCACTTGGGGGCCATCTTGGCCATTCTCACTGGCTGCTTGAACTCCTTAGAGATGGCCATTAAAATGAAAAAATAATTATTTGGGGGAAGTTACAAAATAAGGCACTGATTTTTGAGCCAGCTGGAAACCAGGAGAAATCTGCCCAGCCCCTTTCTTTTTCTTTCTTTGTTTTTTTTTTTTTTTTTTGAGACAGAGTCTCACTGTGTTGCCCAGGCTGGAGTGCAGTGGCCTGATCTCACCTCACTGCAACCTCTGCCTCCTGAGTTCAAGCGATTCTCCTGCTTCACCCTCCTGAGTAGCTGGGATTACAGGCGTGCACCACTACACCCGGCTAATTTTTGTATTTTTATTAGAGATGGGGTTTCCCATGTTGGTCAGGCTGGTCTCAAACTCCTGACCTCATGATCCACCGTCTCGGCCTCCCAAAGTGCTGGGATTACAGGTGCGAGCCACCATGCCCAGCCTGCCCAGCCCCTTTCAAGATTTCAAGTTGCTTTGCACTGTGGCCCATCTCACTGGGATCTGAAACCCCAGTTGTGACAGACAGAATTTTCCCACACACCTCAATAAGTGGAACAACTCTTACCAGCCCCTTCCAGCTTCCCCACATTCTTTTCTCTTTCTTTCTTCCTTCGTTTCTCTCTCTCTCTCTCTCTCTCTTTCTTTCTTTCTTTCTCTTTTTCTTCAGAGTCTCGCTCTGTCACCCAGGCTGGAGAGTGCAATGGCACGATCTTGGCTTACCGCAAACTCCACCTCCCAGGTTCAAGCGATTCTCCTGCCTCAGCCTCCCAAGTAGTTGGGATTACAGGCACCCGCCACCAAGCCCGGCTAATTTTGTATTTTTAGTAGAGACAGAGTTTCCCATGTTGGTCAGGCTGGTCTCAAGCTCCTGCCCTCAGGTGAGCCACCCGCCTCGGCCTCCCAAAGTGCTGGGATCACAAGCGTGAGCCACCGCGCGCAGCCAAAACAATTTTTTTAAAGAGATAAGGTCTCACACTGTTGCTGAAGGTAACTCGCTGGCCTCGGCCTCCCAAAGTATTGGGATTACAGGTGTGAGCCATGGCGCCCGGCCGCTTCTAGGCACTTGCTATGTTTCCTTTATGCAGACAGAAGTGTCCACCCATTCAGATGCTAAATGATAAATGTTCCAAGTAATTTTATTTTAGAATACAAGAGGTACAAATGTATTTACAGTTGTACATATACAATCAAATAATAATATATCACAGTTTTGTAAATATCATTTTAGATAAATATTTACAAGGTTAAAGTGACCATTTTTCTGGAAGTAGAACACAGTTTCTTGAAAACTCTATACATTTTAAACTTTTCATTAATATTATAGTTTCTTTATTTTACAAAACGCCCTACGGGAATCCTGGTAAATGACTGCAAGGTGTGAGAGGCGACACCAGAGGGCGCGCACGGCCGGAGTTTGGGGAAACGGATAGGGACGGAGGGAAGTGTAGGCAGACTGGGCGGAACTCCTGGGACTGGGCACACCTCAGAAGCGCTTCTCGGCCACAGAAGCCACCGTAACCTCCAGGGCAGCGGTTCCAGTCTTGCTCTCTTCTCGCTGGAGTGTGTGTGTTGAAAGGGGCTGGGGGGAACTTTCGCCTTCCCAGGCATGATGTCACAGCTGAAGGGGAGGGGGCATTGGTCCAACTCCCTCATTTTACAGATGGGGAAACTGAGGCCCAAAGCGGTGCAGGGTCTTGCTCCGGGTCCTACAGAGGGTTTCCGTTGTGCCTTTACTCTCAACCTGCCTGGCGCGCTGCAAAGAACTCTTTCCTTCTCCATCCCCAGGAGCCAGGTCTGGGGTGAGCTGGCCTAAAGGAGAGGGGCCCAGAAGATGCAGGTCTCTCCGGGTCTCTACTGGCTGCCGATGGCCCCCAGTAGCCCGCGCCTGTTCAGGTTGCGTCAGGACTCCCGACACTTCAGGACACCAGTCCCAGGGGACGGAAGAAGAGCTGGCGCCCCCAACCCCCGCGCCAGCCCGCACCCGGACGAGGAGGTCGCCCTCCCTCCATTCCGAAGCACAGGACTCTCGCTGGCGGAGGTCGGGACTCCCCTTCCTCTGCTGAGGGGCCCTGGGGGGCTCTAAGTCCGCTCTCCTGCCACCCACGAGGGAGATGCCAGCCTGGGCGCCCGGCTCTACAGCAGGAGGGGAACTCCGGGCCGAGGTTTGGCAGGAGGACCCCCTCTCAGAGGAGGCGGCCGAGCAGCCGCACCAGCTGCGCGGCTTGGGAGAGGGACGCGGCGGTCAGTGCCCTCATCTGCGAGATGGGGCGAGGCGGGGGTGCCTGGGGGCCACTTCCGGGGCGCACCCCCAGCGCGCGGGGCTCCGCGACGGCGTCAGGCCGGGGATCTGGGCGGGAGGGCGAGGGGCGCGGCGGGGCCGGGGTGCCGGGAGCCCGGGGGGGCGCGGGGCCGGGCGGGGGCGCGGGCGCGCTCACAGCACCATGGCCGGCAGGTGGTGCGCGGCGGCGGCGGCGGCGGCGAGCGCGGGCGCGTGCGCGTGCGGGGCCGGCAGCGCGGGCGAGTGCGCCTGCAGCGCGGCGCTGGGCGGCCGGTGGCGCGCGCTCTTCTGGTGTGCGCGCAGGCCCGCCAGCTGCGAGTAGGCGCTTTGGCACACCTGGCACTTGTAGGGGCGCTCGCCCGTGTGCAGGCGCACGTGGTTGCGCAGCGTAGAGGACTGGCTGAAGCGGCGGTTGCAGAAGCGGCACACGAAGGGCTTGTCCAGCGTGTGGATACGCATGTGCGAGCGCAGGTTGCTGCGCGAGTTGAAGCCGCGGTGGCAGATGACGCAGCGCATGCGGCCCGCGGGGCCCGCCGCCGAGTCCGCCGAGTGGAAGTCCTCTGGCCGCCGGGCCGAACGGGGGAAGGGAGACGGGGAAGGGGAGAGAGCAGCCCCGTTAGAACCGGCACCCCGCGGCCCGAGCTCCCAGCGCCCACGCCCAGGCCCTGTCCGCCCCCGAGGGCGGGTGCTGCTTGGACGGTGGCAGACGGACGGGAGGGACAGCGAAGGGTCCCCTAGGGGGTCGAATAGGAGTTGGACTCCCGATCGCGATGCGAGACCTCGGGGACTTAACGACTTAGCCTCGCTAAACCTCAGCTTTCTCATCTGTAAAGTGGAAACCTAGCGCTGCGTCTCCGGGCGGGCGCACGGTTGCCCGAGAGGACGAGAAAAGACGTCGATGAAAAGTCTCTGCGCTAAGCACCCGAACTGCCTTCGCTCGTGTTTGAAGGGTGCCTGGACTGGAGCAGGCCTTCGGTAAAAAGAAGCAATTATGATGGCTTCCGCCCACAAACCTTTCATTAACTCAACCCACAACATTTACTGAGTGCCTGCTCTGTACCAGGGAACTGTGCCTTGGTTTTCTCCTTCCTGAAATGGAGGTAATATTAGCATCGACCTCATAAGCCTGGTAAGGATCAGTGAAAAAGTTTTTTTTTTTTTTGCCAGTGTCTCGCTCCGTCATCCAGGCTGGAGTGCAGTGGTGCCATCTCGGCTCACTGCAGCCTCGACCTCCCGGGTTCATCCTCCCACTTCAGCCTCCCAGGTAGCTGGGACCACAGGCTTGGGCCCTCACACCTGGCTAATTTTTAAAATTTTTTGTAGTGATGGGGTCTTGCCATGTTGCCTAGGCTGATCTGGTAGTACTCCTGGGCTCAAGTAATCCTCCTGTCTCTGCCTCCCAAAGTGCTGGGATCACAGGCATGAGCCACCATGCCCGGCCTAGATAAATTAATGTTGGTAAAACATCAGCTGCAGAGCAAGGGCTTAATAAACAGTAGCTCACGAGCCTCAGGTTCGTCCTTCAAAAATAAGGACCGCTGACCACGGTGCTTCATGCCTATAATCCCAGTACTTTGGGAGGCAGAGGCAGGAGGATCATTTGATCCTATGATTCCAGACCAGCTGGACGACATGGCAAGACCCCATCTCTACAAAAAATTTTAAAAAATTAACCAGGTGTTGTGACACACAACTGTGGTCCCAGCTACCTGAGAGGCTGAAGTGGGAGGACAGCTTGAGGTTGCAATGAACCAAGATCATGCCACTGCCAGCCCAGGTAACGGAGAGAGACCCTGTCTCAAAAATAAATAAAATAAAAATATGGATAATAAAATTTCACAGGCCAGGTGCAGTGGCTCACACAGGTGATCTCAGCACTTTAGGAGGCCAAAGTGGGCAGATCGCTTGAGGTCAGGAGTTTGAGACCAGCTTGGCCAACATAGCAAAACCCAATCTCTACTAAATGCAAAAATTAACTGCGTATGGTGGTGTGCGCCTGTAATCCGAGCTACTTGGGAGGCTGAGGCAGGAGAATCCCTTGAACCTGGGAGCCAAGACTGCACCACTGCACTCCAGCCTGGGTGACAGAGTGAAACTTTGTCTCAAAAAAAAAAAAAAAATTCACAGAGGTTCTAGGAAGACCCAGTGGGATGATATCTGCCAAAGGTTTAGCCCAATTCTTGGCAAGAAATAGGTATCGAGCAAATGGTCTCTGCTTTGATGGGCAGCGTGCCCCCGACACACACACAGGCACATTCTGTCCTGCCTGCCTTCTAAAGGCTTACACTGAGCATCTACTCTGTGCCAGGCTCTGCACCAGACATCAGCGACAGGGCAAGAAAATATACAGGTTGTCAGAGCTGGAAGGGAACTTAGGGATGATCTTGCCCAGCACCCTCCCTTTACAGATGAGGAAACTGAAGCACAGGGCATTTCCAAGACTGCACAGCAGAACTAGGACTCAGTCCAGGCTCCTGCTGCCCAGCTCCTTTCTTCTCTTGCCACACCTCATCGCCTCTCTGGTCTCCCCCACATATTCCCCAGTCCATTCTGGCCAGGAAGCAGTAGGACCATCTTCCACCCATGCCTGGCCCATGTGGCAGCTCCAAGGGCATCAGCCTCCTTGGACCTGTATGTCTTAGCTGTTCAGTGCTGCCAGACATTGAACCAAGGTCCCTGGAGGCTGGGAGCTTCCCTGCCTCTCTCATTCTCTCTCTCTCTCCTCCCTGGGCTCCCCTCTCTATGGGTCTGTGTCTCACTGGCCCCATGGGGAACACCTACCATGCTTGTTCTTTTTCTGGTCCTCCTCTAGCCCGGGCACACCAGGGATCCCCAGGAAGGTGTTGTGTGAGTTTCCATACCACACCAGCAGCTCCTGGTCCGGCGGGATCATCTGCAGGGAAGGGGGCAAGAGGAGGTCAGGGAGGCAGCAGCTGGGAGGTGAGAGTCGGGGATCTCTGAGCATCGCTTCACAGCCAGGAGATCTGGACCCAGTCTCAGCCCCCAGAAAGCCACACAGGCCCATATCTACTGAGCCGTCCCGGCAAGCTGCACAAACACAAAAGGCCCTGGGATGTCAAGCCACTCTACTTCCCTCTCCCTGCCCAGGCCTTCTTGCCATCTCCGTCCAAGCTCCAGCCACAGGAGAGCTTCCAAGCTGACAGCACTAGAATGGACACCTTGCAGCAAGCAGAAGTAACGGAAGATGGAAAACTAGAAAACTTTTCAATTCTTACGCAGGGGAACTAGAGTCAGCCAGCCCCTGGGGCTGCAGGGCTAAGCCAGATGTTTTCAAGGAGCGTAGGCTGTGGGGCACCCTAGGGTACTTGGCTACACCCTTCGGGGATAATGTTCGGGAAACATCCCTTATCCAAAGCTCCCATCGACTGTGCACATCACAGGTACTTCCCGACCAAGCACAGGGCTCTGAGTGTCTCCGTGCATGTGGCAGACGCTAAAAAGCAGCATTTGGATGGATGAACACCTCTACCCCAGGAAACACTGGCATGCACTGTTTTATAGAGTCCTGTTCACCACATCCTAGGTTGATGACAGAGAACCCCACAAATGGTGTTGGGGCTCTGCTGCTCTGGGGGAGGACCTGCCCCAGAACCATGGCAAAGGATGTTGGTCAGAGGGTTTTGCGGTGGCGATCCAGGGAGCCATAAGGGTCCTGCTCCTGGGGTGGCACTGATCATAAACACCACACACTCCAGGACATCCCAAGGGGCCTGCGAGGCCTCTCATGGAAGCCACTTACCCCTCCCAGGGGGAAGCTCCAGGCCCTAGCCAGGCAGGACATATGAGAGAGAGGACACTTGTCACTCTCCTGAGGCCTGGATCCCAGAAGTGCTGGCCTTGGCACCTGCCCCTGGGGGCCACTATCTGATGTGCCTGGAAAAACCCAGACACTCCCAGGCAACAGCTGGTTTGTTTTCCTGGTGGTTCCTTTTTTAGTTGAAGCACAAAAGATCACATGGGATTCCATCTAGAGGTGTCTGAAACCCAGCCAGGTGCGGTGGCTCATGCCTATAATCCCAGCACTTTGGGAGCCTAAGGCGGGTGGATCACCTGAGGTTAGAGGGTTGGAGACCAGCCTGGCCAGCATGGTGAAACCCTGTCCCTACTAAAAATACAAAAAACATTAGCCGGGCATGGTGGCGCATGCATGCCTTCAATCCCAGCTACTTGGGAGACTAAGGCAGGAGATTTGCTTGAATCCGGGATGTGGAAGTTGTTGCTGTGAGCCAAGATTGTGCCACTGCACTCCAGCCTGGGCCACTGCACTCCAGCCTGGGCAACAGAGTGAGACTCTGTCTCAAAAAAAAAAAAAAAATATATATATATATATTCAAATACAGAGTTGTCTGAAACCATGCCAGAGCAGGACCCCACGGTGGCTTCCGTGGTTGAAGAGAAGGCCCCCTCTGCTTCTGTCTGGTTCAGCCTGCAGAACCAGCACCCAGTATCTTCCTTCCTTGGTCAGAGCCTAGAAGACCCTCAGACCATCGCAGCAAGCTCTGCTCACCCCTGAAAAGGGGGAAGTGGAAGTTGGGCGCAGTGGCTTATGCCTGTAATGCCAGCACTTTGGGAGGCCAAGGTGGGCAATTCCTTGAGGCCAGGAGTTTGAGACTAGCCTAGGCAACACAGCAAAACCCTGTCTCTAGAAAAAAAATAGAAAAATTAGCCAGGCATGGTGGCATACGCCTATCAGCTACTCGGGAGGCTGAGGATCCCAGGAGTCAGAGGTTGCAGTGAGCTGAGATTGCACCATTACACTCCAGCCTGGGTGACAGAGCAAGACCCTGTCTCAAGGAAAAAAAAAAAAAAAAAAAAAACGGGGAAGAAGGGGAGGGACATAGAAAGAAAAGGGGTGACAATAGAGGGTGGGAGGGGGCCTAGGCGATGGCCATCCTCCTGAGACTCCGCCTAGAATCACCACATGCATTTCCACAGCCTCCCATGGTTCACAGGGTATCATGGTGAGCCTCAGGGTCAGTAAGTGACAAGAAGCCAGCGTGGAAACACCAAGTGCAGTCCCAGAAGCCACAAAAAGTTAGACGGCGCCTCCAAGAAAGTGGACAGATTAGAATCTGGCACCACAGCGAGAGTCCTGGTGCCCTCTCTGCTCAGTCACAGTCATGGCCGCTGTCAGGAGGCCAGCAGGTCAGAGGTGGAGGCCTCAGCCGGAAAGGGGCAGAGAAGAAAGAGGCTCTGATTTGGGTGCTTTTTGTTTGTTTTTTACAGTTTTAAAATTTTTACTTTGGCTGGGCGTGGTGGCTCACGCCTTTAATCCAAGCACTTTGGAGGCCAAGGCGGGCGGATCACCTGAGGTCGGGAGTTCAAGACCAGCCTGACCAACATGGTGAAACCCCGTCTTTATTCTTTTTTAAAAAATTTATAAAAATTAAAAAATAATAATAAAAGAAAATAATAAAAATTTTACTTTTTTTCCAGACCTCACTGGGATGGAAGGAAGAGGTTTTGTGAATGCAGAAATGCAGACGATGAAACTGAAATATTTTCACATAATTAACTGTGAAGCAAGTGAGTCTATCAGATGGTGCAGATGAGCTCTCTCTCACCAGGTCTCTATGTGACCTTAGGCAAGTCACTTTGCTTTTCTATGCCCCTCAAATGAGGGGGTGAAGGAACATGGGCCCTCAGGTGCCCTCAACTCTGAGCCTCTGGTTGTAAGTCACCTCCAACATTGTGCCAATCCTTGGCTTCAAGTCTGGGCTGAAACCAGACATGTTGATGTCATGGTTCTTTCAGAGCAATCAGCACCCTCCCGTAGACCATTGAACACGCCCTGCAAAGGGTTCCTGCCCAGTCTGGAGTCAGACATGTGGGGGTCCACCAGGGCTCCCTATCTGATGAGTGAGTTCCCTCACGTCGCAGGGCCTGTTTCCTCACACTGCCATGGCCTCACTAAGTGGTTTTGGGGTGCAGCAGGGCCATATGCATAAAGCTCTTTGCACAGTCCAGACATGGAAGCGCCAGCGATTATTTTCCTGGAGCTCGCCAACCTCTCAGAGAAGCTGGCGGCAGTTTCTGGCGCATCCAAGTCCCTGCAGGAGTGCTCACGGATCAAGCAGTGTGGCAGAGGCCACTGGAACCGTGGAAGCCCAGGGTGACCTGCGGTTCTGCCTTCAGTGTCCAGCAAGAGCACAGGCTGGGCCCGAATACTCCAATGACAACAGCCCCGTGAAGGTACTCCGACTTCCCAGCCCCATGTCCCCCAGAAGAGAAGCTGATTCCTCCAGCAAAGATGTGGGATGAAATGAGAGGCTCAGGGAGCCCCAGCTGAACTCTACCTCCAGGCTGCAGGTTTGGGGGTCATCAAATACTAAGCCAACACCAGCCTTTTAATTTTAATTAAAAATAACTATTATTAAATATCAAATAAATATAGTAACAGTAGGCAGGGCTCGGTGGCTTATGCCTGTAATCCCAGCATTTTGGGAGGACAAGGCGGACGGATCACATTAGGTCAGAAGTCTGAGACCAACCTGGCCAACATGGTAAAACCCCATATCTACTAAAAATACAAAAATTAGCCAGGCGTGGTGGCGTGTGCCTGTAATCCTACCTGCTCAGGAAGCTGAGGCAAGAGAATTGCCTGAACCCAGAAGGCAGAGGTTGAAGTGAGCCGAGCTTGAGCCACTGCACTCCAGTCTGGGTGACAGAGCAACACTCCATCTTGGGGAAAAAAAAAAAAAAGGAATTTTGCCAAGTGCAGTGGCTCATGTCTATAATCCCAGCACTTTGGAAGGCTGAGACAGGCGGATCACTTGAGGTCAGGAGTTCGAGACTAGCCTGGCCAACATGTGAAACCCTGTGTCCACTAAAAATACAAAATTAGGCAGGCATGGTGGTGCACACCTATAATCCTGGCTACTCAGGAAGCTGAGGCAGGAGAATCGCTTGTACCCAGGAGGAGTAGGTTGCAGTAAGCCGAGACTGTGCCACTGCACTCCAGCCTGGGCAACAGAGCTCAACTCCATCTCAATAAATAAATAAATAAAATAAAATAAGAGCTCTGATGGGGATTATCGTAGTATAAGAGTGAGTTATTTATTTACTAAGAAGGTTCTTTTTTTTTTTTTTTTGAGACAGTCTTGCTCTGTTGCCCAGGGTGGAGTGCAGTGGCGTGATCTTGGCTCACTGCAACCTCTGCCTCCAGGGTTCAAGTGGTTCTCCTGCCGAATAGCTGGGACTACAGGTGCCCGTTACCATGCCTGGCTAATTTTTGTATTTTTTTTTTTTTTAAAGATGGGGTAGCCGGGCGCAGTGGCTCACGCCTGTAATCCCAGCACTTTGGGAGGCCGAGGCAGGTGGATCACGAGGTCAAGAGATGGAGACCATCCTGGTCAACGTGGTGAAACCCCGTCTCTACTAAAAATACAAAAATTAGCTGGGCGTGGTGGCGTGCGCCTGTAGTCCCAGCTACTCAGGAGGCTGAGGCAGGAGAATTGCTTGAACCCAGGAGGCGGAGGTTGCAGTGAGCCGAGATCGCGCCATTGCACTCCAGCCTGGGCGACAACAGCGAAACTCTGTCTCAAAAAAAAAAAAAAAAAAAAAGATGGGGTTTCACCATGATGGCCAGGCTGGTCTTGAACTCCTGACCTCAAGGTGATCCACCCACCTTGGCCTCCCAAAGTGCTAGGATTACAGGCGTGAGCTACTGTGCCTGGCCATTTTTGTATTTTCAGTAGAGACGAGATTTCACCATCTTAGCCAGGCTGGTCTTGAACTCCTGACCACAAGATCCACCCACCTTGGCCTCCCACGGTGCTGGGATTACAAGTGTGAGCCACCTGGCCTAGAATGCTTTTAATGTACTAAAATTCATTTTACTAATGAATTTAAGAATTAAAACAGCGATGTAGACACACAGACCAAATTGTATAAACGTAATGGGTATAAAATGAGAAGTCACTCTCTGCCACTCTGGATGCCAGCCACTGTCACTGGTTTGCTGTGCGTCTTTCCCCAGAAGGGTTTGCCATTTTGAGACTATTTTAAAATGCTGACTTAAGGTTCATGGAGAGTAGCATGATGCCATCTACATTGTGCCTCTGACTTTTTAAAAGATAATGAGCACATATTCTATACACACACACACACACACATTATTTTTTAATAGCAAGAAAATCAATTAAGAAGAGCCTACAGGCTGGGCATGGTGGCTCACGCCTGTAACACCAGAACTTTGAGAGGACAAGGTGGGTGGATTACTTGAGGCAAGGGGTTCAAGACGAGCCTGGCCAACATGACAAAAAACCCTGTCTTTACTAAAAATACAAAAATTGGGCTGGGCATGGTGTCTCATGCCTGTAATCCCAGCACTTTGGGAGCCCGAGGCAGGCAGATCACGAGGTCAGGAGTTCGAGACCAGCCTGGCCAACGTAGTGAAACCCCGTCTCTACTAAAAATACAAAATGAGCCAGGTGTGGTGGCAGGTGCCTGTAATCCCAGTTACTTGGGAGGCTGAGGCAGGAGAATCGCTTGAACCCGGGAGGCGGAGGTTGCAGTGAGCTGAGATGGTGCCATTGCACTCCAGCCTGGGTGACCGAGCAAGATGCTGTCTCAAAAAAAAAAAAAAAAGAAAGAAAGAAAAATAAATTAGCTGGGAGTGGTGGCGCATGCCTGTACTCCCATCTATTCATGTGACTGAGGCACGAGAATCACTTAATTGCTTGAACTCAGGAGGCGGAGGTTGTGGAGGGCTGAGTACTCCAGCCTGGGAGACAGAACAAAATTGTCTACAAAAGAAAAAAAAAAAAGCCTACTGGAATTGAGAATGACATATATTTCCAGCCAGCTAGAAGTCAGCAGCAGCAGGGAGACAGCCTCACCTGCCCAGAGGCAGGGGAACTGGGAGTCTCACTCTGCCCTTCAATGTCCCCTGCCTAGGCCTCTGGTGTCTGCCTGCTCACAGGTACCCTCCATCAATAAACTTCTACTATCAAGCCCAGGAAACCCTGGAACCTGCAGCTTCTTCCCTGGAACCTTGGATGACTGTGCAGAGGCTCCCAGGGTCCCACCAGCTCACCGCCCAGATGCAAAGAACAGCCACTGTGGCCTGTAGGCCCCCTCGGCAGCACTGACTCTTTACTGCTGAGACTCGGGACTGACCTGGCTGGCCAGGCTCTCTGCTGGGGCTCAGAGAAGCAGGATCAGCTGGTCCTTCACTTTTCTCGGGAGCAGGGATAGGCTCAGAACGCAAAACAAACAAAGCAATTCCCAAAGGAACTGAGTCCTGTACCACAAAATCGACATCGGCAAAACTCTGGAATACCAGTGCCTGAGTCTTCTGTTGACAAGTAGACATCCCCTCTCAACATGCTTCTCAACCATCCCTGTCGGCCCAGAAGGCCTGTCCTGCCCCACTCTCTGAATTTTTGTTATAAATTGGAAATGACAGAATTTTTGGCTTGTTTTCCTGCTGTAAATTCATGTCCTCCCACTGAACACGCTCCCAGGAGACTGCAAATACCCTCCCCTTCTCCATGGGCCGCAGCCCCAGTGTAAAAGGATCTCAATGTCATCTGGACAAACATCAATTTCCATTGTACCACAGATGTCCCGACACACCAATTAATAGAGTTCCAGCAAATAGATATTGGCCAGGGAGGCCACATGGCATGGTGATTCAGCACTCCGGGTCTGAGGTCAGACGAGCCTGGGTTCCAATCACAGCTCAACAACCTCCCGTAATCTCCCTGAACATTCTAATTTCACCATCATAAAAATGGGGATAGTAATACAGAGCAGCACCCCGAAGGCTGAGCAGATTCTATTTTTTAAAAGTTGCTGCCCAGGTGCAGTGGCTCACACCTGTAATCCCAGCACTTTGGGAGGCCGAGGTGGGTGGATCACTTGAGGTCAGGAGTTTGAGACCAGCCTGGCCAACATGGGGAAATCTGCTAAAAATACAAAAATTAGCCTGATGTGGAGCCTGTAATCCCAGCTACTTGGGAGGCAGGAGAATTGCTTGAAACTAGGAGGCGGAGGTTGTGGTAAGCCAAGATTGCACCACTGCACCCCAGCCTGGACAACAGAGTAAGACTCTGTCTCAAAGAAAAAAAAAAGGTGCTAAGACGCTTATTCTTTCAGCATTTAGTGGCCACTTGCTATGTGCTAGGCACTTTCTAGAACTGTCATTTTGGGCACCTGAAGTTATAGTACATTCTGTGACTGGAGTAAGCCAGGAGGTTCCCCAGGGATCACGTCAGTGGATCCGGCCAGATGCACACCCTGCTGGGGACCCTCCACTCACCGCCTGGGCTCTAAAGCCCCGTTGCCTTCGTCTCTGTTGAGAGGGCTGTTATTCTGTATTTACGGAAAGTTTTAGAGCAGCAATAGTATATTCTGCTTATTGAATAAAGATGTTCCTTCCTATTTTTGGCAAGTAATGGGTTATTGTTATGAAATATGAATAGCGGTTCTGAGTGGCAGAAAGTTCAAGAAAACATCACCGTACAAGTCATTGTCCTTGGTTAACTCACCCACGTGCACAGAACAAACAGCTGACTGATTCCCCAGGCATCCTGGAAGCGGCCTGGGGAGCAGCAGTATCTTCTAGTCTAGCCCAGAAAGGCAGCGTGAGCACTGGGCCTCAGCCTCATCTCGAGGGTGGAATTTATCCGGTAAGTGAAATCTGACATTTTGATGAAATGGTTTGAGAAAACTGCCACCACAAAAAAATGTATCCAAATTTACTTTAAAAGTAAAATGCCTGGTATTTTGCTTTCTCGTCCACGCAAACAGTCCCTTCTTAGAAGGGAAAGCACTGATAGCCAAATCAGTGGACCTGTCTGTATCACATATATGATATTGCGTGTGTGTGCGTCCTGATCCTCTTTTTTTTTCTTTTTCTTTTTTTTTTTAAGATGGGGTTTCACCATGATGGCCAGGTTGGTCTTGAACTCCTGACCTCAGGTGATCCACCCACCTCGGCCTCCCAAAGTGCTAGGATTACAGGCATGAGCCACCACCCCCCGGCCGATCCTCTTTTTCTTTATTGTTGTGGAGATGGAGTCTCACTTTGTCACTCAGACTGGAGTACAATGGTGCTGATCTCAGCTCACTACAACCTGTAACTCCTGGGTTCAAGCGATTCTCCTGCCTCAGCTCGCAAGTAGCTGGGATTATAGGCACCTGCCACCACGCTCAGTTAATTTTTGTGTTTTTAGTAGAGACAGGATTTCACCATGTTGACCAGGCTGGTCTTCAACTCTTGACCTCAGGCGATTTGTCCACCTCAGCCTCCCAGACTTGTGGGATTACAAACGTGAGCCACTGTGCCTGCCTGATCCTCCTTTTTCCACGTAAATTCCCGATCAAATGTAGATGACCATTTTTCCTAATCCTATAAACTCAGATGCTTCCCTGAAGATATTTGTCCGCTCCTTCCCTTGGACTGAATTTCTGTCTAAATATCTATCCATATTTCCTGAGTTTGTTTGGCTTCTAGCTGGTGTGACCTGCACAGCTAGATGAGACTCAGGCCCCCACGTCTGTCCCAGCCTGGAGCCCTCTTGCCAAAATGATGTAGGTCTGTCTCTTGTGTTCATACGTGTGTGTGGGGGGGGGTGGGGGTAGGGGGGTGGGAGGCCTCCATTGCATCTATATCAGGATGGCTGGGAAGGAGGGTATGAGGGTGAAGATGTGTGTGACAGAGGGTTGTGGGGTGAGGATCTGGGACGGTGCATTCTGTTAGGTGTGGAGCTCAACTACACTGGAAGTCAATTCTAGGATGTGGTGGCCCAGCCAGATGGTCACAGGAGTCACCTCTGTCCTGGGCCTGGGCCACCTTCAGTCCTCTCTGCACCTTGCCCCACGGCCATCCTGCCTCGCTTGAAGCCCAATCCAGGAACCACTCACCTTTTTCTTATCCTCCACCACCTGCTAGTCCAAGCACCGCCCCCCTCAGCTGGGATCCAGGCTAGGTCCCCTGCTGTCACCTCTGGGAGAGTCCCTGGGGCCTTGTTATTCAGAGACAACCAAAGGAACCCGTCCCAGAAGGTACTAGGCCCTGGCGCCCCCTGGGAGTCTTAGAAAGAGTTTGAGGATCTGAGTCCCGGGGAGCAAATGGAACATGGACTAAAGGTCATTCATTCTCTGCCCCTCCAGAACACCCGAGAAACTCCACCAAGCCCGAGCCCCACCCCGTGGGGAGCAGAGAAATGTGATAGGAAGAGCCTGACCACCTCCACACAGCACTTGTCACCAGCCTGTTCCCACCAGCCAGCGGGTGGCTTCCCTCTACTCCTGGGCCAGATTTCCTGCCAAGGGACACTCTCCAGGGAGGGTCCCCATGTGGGCCTGGCTGGCGACAGGCTCTCTGCTTGGTTTATACCCTCAGCCCCTGCTTAGACACCTGGACCTTTCCTGCCTCTGCCCAAGCACGGCCCTGCCAGGAAGCCCTCCTCTTCCTATCCTCCTTTGAACCTTCCTAGCTCAGCCTCACCCCCGCCACACCATGGGAAGTGATATTTACCTGTCATCTTTTTTTTTTTTTTTTTTTTTTTTTTTTGAGATGGAGTCTCACTGTGTCACCCAGACTGGAGTACAGTGGCACAATCTCAGCTCACTGCAACCTCTGCCTCCTGTGTTCAAGCCACCTCTGTCCTGGGCCTGGGCCTCCAGAGTAGCTGAGATTATGGGCTCCTGCCACCACGCCTAGCTATTTTTTGTATTTTTAGTAGAGACGAAGTCTCACCATGTTGGCCAGGCTGGTCTTGAACTCCTAACCTCAGGAGTTCACCCACCTCAGCCTCCCAAAGTGCTGAGATTACAAGCATGAGCCACTGCGTCCAGCCTGTTATCTGGCCCTGTCTCCTCCAAGAAGGCTCAGGAAGCGCAGCTATTAGTGCTAACAATCTCCCCAGATGCCCTGCAAAATTCCCAAGTCCGCTGCCACCGAGGGAGACCTGGTTTTCTGGTCTATAAACTGTTAATAATCACAAAATCCTCCTCCTGGGGTCTGTGGGGATTAAAGGCCGTACTGCATATCTATTATCTGAAAGCCTGACAGACAGGGAGCCATTGCTGAGACTGGACTCATGAGCCATAAGCCACTGGTGCCCATGCCTGCAGAATGAAGAGCCTCAGACAGCTAAACAGCAGCAGACACACGTCCTATCTCCCCACCAACGTGTTCCCTGGGCTGCCTCTCCCCGTCTTGCTTCTCTGTGTGTCTCTGACCCCTGAACCTGGGGACACCCTCAGCCAACCTCCAGGGACCTCACTATTGAGATGCTCGTGACGTTCCCAATGGCATCAAGTTGAGAGCTCCATCCTTTCTGATCTGCAGCAGAAAGCTTCGCATGGAGATCACACACCGGAGAGCAGGGTGTCTGGAGACCAGCTGTTTGCTGCAGCCGCATGGCCTGAGCAGGGCTGGCTAAGCCAGTGTCGGGTCCCCGCTGTCCGCTGTGGTTCCTGGATGCCACTGCCCTGCACACCTCCCCCCGCCAGGTTCGCTGGTTGGTCCCGACACAACGGTGCACACACACACCTCGATGGCCTTGTAGAAGATGCTGGTGCCGATCTGGACCACCTCCAGGTTCTGCTCCTGCTCGTTACGTGCACACTTGATGTAGGTCATCCAGCTCCGGTGGTCCTCCTGGCTGGCGTCAATGAAGCAGCGCACCGTGCCATCCTCATTAAACACCTGGGCACAGACGGATCAAGGATCAGGTAAGGCAGGGCTATGCCACGTGTACGATCTTCCAGGGACACACACACACACACACACACACACACACACACACAAACACACACACTGTCTCTCTCACTCTCTCTCTCTCTCTCTCTCTCCATCCTCACAGCAGCCCCGGGAAGTGGATAAAGCTTCGTTTTCCAGCCGAGGAAAGGAAGGCTGGAGAGGTGCAGGGACTTGCCTGAGGCTAGCCATCTGGAAGTGGCCCATAGGGGGTCAGTCTTCAGGGCACGATGGGCTGACCAAGATACACGCTCCTGTTGCCATGTCCTCCCTGCCCTCAGAAGAAAAGAGTCTCCAAGGTGTCACTGCCCAAAGTGGCCCTGAGCTCTTCCAGGGGATGCAGAGGTACTTCCCATGGCACTGAGAACATCAGCCAGGGCCTCAGAGAGGGAGGGCAGTGGAGCCCTAGGAGGGAGGACTGGCTCGATGTGACACTCTAGCTTGGTCCAAACTCCTTCACGGGAGCTGCCAAGGCCACTCAGAGGTCAAACTGGACCCCAACTTCCTGACCCAGCAACTGCAAAAGGTAGTTAGTGGTCCAGGCCTCCAGAGTAGGAGAAGATGAGGTCAGGAGAGGCCTCTGGGCCATCCTCAGTTCTATCAAGTTGGGCTTCTTCAGGGTCTGCCAGGAGGGGGCTGGTTGGGAGGAGCAAGTGAGGGACTGGGATTAGGAAGGGGGTGCACCAGTCTGGCCTCAGTGGGTTTCCCATCCTGCAAGGTTAGGAGGGAGTACAGTGGGGCCCTCCCTGGCACCCATCACTGTGAAGGGTGGGAAGGTATAGGATGGAAGCCTCTTGGATCTGAGGTTTCCCTCTGTAAAATGGGAATAGTAAGGTTGCTGAGGTCATCCGTGACTCAGGCTGGGGACACACAAGCTGACTCAGTGGCAGCTCAGCTGCTGTCATTGTGAATGTCATTCTGCCTTCACCAGGCATTCTCCTTTCCAGCCCCACCTCACCCCCAGGCCAGGACTGGCCTTGAGCGGCTTTCCTGGAGCTGCTTCCCTGGCCAGGGAAAGAATGTAAGGGGCTGGGAGGTCACCTGGAGGGAAGGCGGTGGGGACCCTGGATAAGCAACCTGGCTGCTCTGGGTCTCAGTACCCTCATCTGCCAAGTGGGGTCAACAACAGTCCTGCTCTGCCCCGGTGTCCTGGAGGAAGGAGGGTCGCATTTTCCCCTGCCTTCAGCTGTGGCAAGGTGTTAGGGGAGCCTAGAGTCGGGGTGAACTCCAGGTTCCGGCGGCTTAGAGTCCCGGCTCAGGGGGTTGTCCAGGCCGGGAGTGCCCGCTGCTCCCATCGCGGGTGGAAGTGGCGACGGCCGTACGCCCGGGTCCCACTCGGGGCCAGCGCCCCCCCTGCACCCGCCCTTCGGCTCCAGCCCGTGCCTACCTCCCACATGAGGTTGTTGTTCTTGCAGATGTCCACATGCTCCTGGGCGATCACCCGGCCGGTGAAGGGGCCCATCTCGGTGCCTGCCTTGATCCACGTCTTGGAGAAGATGCCGAGGCCCTCGCCAGGGATGGAGCTCTGCGCAATGATCACCTCCGCTGGCAGCACCAGGCTGGACAGCTTCTGCACCTCTGCGGCAGCGGGGGCAGAAAAACCCGTCAGAGCCAGACGCAGCCAGGTCTGGCCCTTCCTTCCCCGCCGGGACCCAGGCTTCGGTCCTGCCCAGACCGGCCAACCCCAAGTCGGCCCTAAATCCAGAGAGGTCACCCGGGTGTTGGGGGCAGTCGGATGCGCGGAGGCTCAACGACCTCTCCGCTGTTTGCAACCCGGGGACCCTCCGTGCCCTGGAAAGCGAGTGGTGCGTTGGGGATCATTTTTAAAAGCGGGTTTTAGTCTCTCCACGAATCCTCAAAACATTCACAACTTCTTCCTTCCTCTGTCCCGGAAACGTTTTTAAGAATTAGTGAGCCAAAGGCAGTGAGCCGTTTTAGGCACGAGGAAACTGAGGCCAAGTCCCGCAAGAAGGTGAAAGCCAACCCGAGGCTCTTTCACCTAGTCGGGTTACGGAAGCTCACTGCGCGTCCAGGCTCTGGGCACTGGCAGAGGAGCCCGGACGTGGTCAGCGCTGGGGACAGACCTCGGGCTGGAAGGCGTTGGAGGTGCCAAAGAAACAGCAGCTGGCCAGGCTCCGCGCTCCGAATCCCTCTCTGCTCCCAGGCCCTGGGGTGCCAAGGAGGGCAGCGCCCAGGCTCAGACAAACTCCGATGTCCTCTCTCTGGACTGGGAGGAGCCGCGGCGGCACTCAGCCCCCCGAGGGTTCCCCTCTCGGGCCTCTGCGGCCGGGCTGGGAGCTGCGAGGCGCACAGGGGCGGCCTCCATGTCTTACAAGGTTCCCCTCTAAGCTACCTGGGAAAATACCCGGCGAGCGGGCCGGCTGAAAGGGGGGGTTAAACGGTGTCCATTGCGGCGCGGCCGGCAATTTGTCACGCTGTTAAAGTGATCGCATTCACTCGGCTCCATTCGAAAGAAATTGCTAATTCTAAATTCATTAGCCCTGGAAGAATGCTGTAGCAGTAAATTGTAGCTCAATGCGGAGCGGACTTGTTTAAAAGGGGCCGAGGAATTCCCCTTACAAAAAGGAGGGATTAGATGGTTGACATAGCGTGAATGGAAGTGGAATTAGTCTTCACGGTAAATTAAGAGAGGAACAGAAATCGTAAAGGGGGAAAAGAGGGCGACGCGCAGAGAAGCCAGGGCCGGGGAAAGATATTGTTTGCGGGTTGATGAATGAGGAATAAGAACTTGAGACATCTTAAAGAAAAGAAACTTTTCTCGCTCTCTCTTTCTCTCCCTCGCTCTCCCTGCGGCTTTTTCTCCCCGCCTGCCCGCCCTCCGCCCCTTCCCCAACCCCCGCTGCCTTTTAAAGTTCTTGGTTTAAGTGGGAACTTTCGCGGGTCAAGCCCAAGTTAACTAAATGAATTTAAAACCCCTTCTTTTTGAGTCAACTGCTATTACACGCCTAGTAAGGCTTTAAATGCCGGGAACCTGCCAGCTCTAGCGCGGGAGGGGAAGGGAGGGGCCGGCGGGGGCGGCGGGGGCGACGGGGCCTGACTACCGGGTCGCCGGGATCTGTCCTCGAGCCGTGTGGGATGCGGAGCTGCTCTGCGATCCACCTCTGCTTGGCGGCTCGCGCCTTGGCTTGACCCACGGGGAAACTGAGGTGCACAGAGCGCCGGGAGCGCCCAAGTTGGCGCGAGCAGCAGTGAGGCCGGGTATCCCAACCGCGTCTCGCGCACCGCCAGGACCGGAATAAGCGTTGCCGGGAGGAGGGGTTGCGCCGGGCCCCGACGGCTGGACTCACCGCCCGAGAAGGACTGCGCGAGCACCTCGGCGGTGAAGGCCGTCTTGGGGCTGGCGTGGTGACTCTTGTCCTCGAAGAGCTGCTCCCCGAGCACGTTGCGCCAGCGGCCGTACAGGAAGCTGTGCAGGATGTCGGAGGTGATGACCTCGGCCAGCGCCAGCCCTGGCGCTTTCAGCCCCGTCTTGAGCACCAGGGCCTCAGCCGGGAGCACGGAGCCCATCATGGGCGGCCCGGGGCTCCCCGGCGCCGGATAACGGCCCGGCCGACGGGGGAGGTGGGTGGGCGAGAGGGGAGCCCAAGGAGCGAGAGGAGAGGGCTGCGAAGGAGAAGGAACAGGAGCAGGGGGAGGACAGAGAGGAGGAGGACACAGGAGGGAGCGGGAGGTGAGGGGGCGGCTGGTGGAAAGTGAACGAGGGGGAGACAGGCAGAGAGGAAGAGAGATGGGGAAATCTGCAGAGATGGCAGAGGCGGCGCGGAGGGTGGCGAGACGCGGGTGGAGGCGGAGGCGGGTGCGGGGTGGGAGAGAGGCGGGTGGTTGTGGGAAAGCGGCAGCGAGGGGCTCTCAGACGCGCGCTAGCCTCTCGCACACCCGGCCGGGGCCGTCTTCCCCTTGGCAAAATCTCAGCGCCTTTATAGGAGCCGCAGTGACCCTCCTAATTGGTTATTAATGACCCCCTGACGTCGGAGGACAGACTTGTACCGGGCCGGGCTTGAGGAGCCTTCGTCGCTAGAGCGCGAGGGGCGGGGGCGCGCGGACCGCTCCTAACAGTCCCCCTCCACTCCTCCCTCCCCTCCCTGGTCCTTCCTTCCCCCTCCTATTTTTTTCTTCTCTCCCCGTGGGAAGCGCGGGGCAGGGAGGGAGGCTCTGCAGGCTGTGAGGAGGGGAGGGGACCAAGCAGGGGAGGGGGGCAGCAAGGCTCGCCAGGACTCCGGGGAGCGGGGTGGACCAGAGGGGACGCCTAGCTTCGGGCCCCGCGCTCCCCTCAGGCCTGAAGCGCGCTCACCGGCCTGGCCCAGCCCCGGGGTGCACCTTTCCTCTGCTCCTCCGGCCGGCCGGTCCAGCCCTGCACGGCACTCCCTCCCTGGCCCGGGCCCGCGTCCTCTTCCCTCCGCGGCCCTGCACTCCCCCGGCCGCCACAGTCGCCCCAAGCTCGCGCGCAGCCCGGGTGGCCACGCAGATCCCCTGCGCAGACGGCGCTTCGCTTCAAACGGGCCGCGCCAACTCGCTCGCTGTGCGCAGCCGGGTGCGAAACTCCTCCGCGGGCTCAGGGGTCTGCCGAGGCGGGGCCGCAGCTGCCGTCGGGGCTGGGGCTGGTCCCGGCCTGAGACAGCTTCGTGGGCGGCCAGGCTCCTGACCCTTGCGGGGCCAGGTCGGAGTTTGAGATGGGCGGACCGGAATCGCACTGGCAGCCTGTCGCTGGGAAAAGAATTTCCTACGGGATATAGGGGGATTGAAAGGGGTCCCCAGACCCCTTTCTAGGTAGGAGCAGGCGTGCCTGAGAGCGAAGTCCCTCCGAAACTGCAGGCGGCTCCGAGGGAGACCGTGGTGCGGGCTCGGCTTGCGGGCTCCTGGCTGAGCTGCAGCCTGGGGAAGCCCGCGGCGTTGCGGCGCCCCTTCCTTCTTGCCTCCTGGTTCTTTCTTTCTCCTCTGCCTCTCTCTTCTCTCCTTTCCTCCTGCACATCACCCCAAGAGTAGACTTGCTTTGCGGCGGTTTCGAGGCACCTCGGAGCCCAGCGGTTCCTTCTCTTGAAGCCGGGAGCTGCTGAGCCTGGCGGAAGGCCCCTCGCTTCCTGCAGGCTTCGCCGCCCCCTAGGTCAGCCTCAAGCCTCGGACCCCAGACCCTGACACATGTGGTGAGAGGGCTCGGGACACCTCCCCACCTGCCGCACTTCTGGTCCCTTCCCCGCCCCCAGGCTGCAATTTCAGGTGCCGCTAACGGAGGTTCCTGGACCCTCGCGGCGTGGGTTAGGCTCACGGGGTAGTCTCCGCTGTACGGTGTGGACTCCTCAGACCTTTCCCGCAGCGAGGGGGACTTGGGTGGAAGGGCAGCGAGCTGACCTCCCGTAAGTGAAACCCTGTCCAAAGCCTCTTGGCAAAGAGGCCCCTCCACCACCCGGGCGTTCCTTGGTTAGGGCCTCACCCCTGACAGCCAGACTCCAGGCCTCTGGCCCCCAGCTCCTGCCAGTAGTCTCCAGCATCCCCCGTTCCCACTGGGACGCAAAGGGAGGAGGAAGACGGCGGTAGCTGGCCTTCAGCCCCGGCGCCGGGGTCTGCCTGAGGTTGGAGCCCAGGGAAGGGCGCATCCGGCAGAAGACAGGATCGTTGGGCAGGGCGCCAGCAGAGGGCAGCGCTGCTGAGGAGGGAGGTGGGTTAGGGTCCCCGAAACCTCCACTCCTTTTCCAACGCAGCCGGCGGGTCACTTCGGCTCCCTGGCCAGGGCTGGAGTCTGAGGGGTGTATGGAGTCCAATGGCTCCTGTAGGGGAGCCTCACCGGCGCCTACTTCTTGGCTTCTAGCAAGATCTAAGTGGAAAGGAGAAAGTGCTGATAGCCGAGGAGACTTCGTCGGGGAGCGCTGCCAGGAGCCAAGCGCTGCGGCAGCTCCTAAGCCCCGAAAGCTACCTCATTTCCTCCAGAAGATCAAAGAGGGATGAGGACTGCTGAGTGTCGTGTGGACTGCCCCTTTCCCCTCTAGGCCTCAGTGTCCCTGTCTGTGCAATGGTTTGGGTTGGACTTTGTGAACTGAGGTTTCTTTGCTTGGTCTCACTTTGGGTTAGATCACTTTCCCGCGACAACGCCGAGGATTTGGCCCTCTCCAGGGCCACGTCCCATTGCGGGAAGCCCTGAGGTCTGTGCTTCCTCTGTGCTGGGGCGCAGCATTTGGTTCCTGGAACCCGACTTAGAGTGAGAAGTTTGGATTCCGCTGGCGCAGTGACCAAGGGCTCGGACTGCGGCCAGGGAACCCCATTCCTCTCCTCCGGACCCGCAAACCCGGTGAGCCGTGCTGGGAGCGGGGCGGAAGCGGGGCCCAGAACAGCCTCCCAGCTGGTGCGCCCAGGTCTCCACTGTGCTCACGTTTTGTGCTTCTGGTCTAGCCGCAAACTCACCCGGACCCCCGCCCCGGGAAAAGGGACCCTGTAGGTAGCGCCCAGAATCAAGGTGCGTTGAAACTGGTGCAAGACCCTGTGCTGGCATCTTCCCGCGAGGAGATTTCGAGGGGAAACATTCCGGGCTTTCCCAGCGGATGACCGGTGTCGTTTTGTCATTTTCCGCGGGGCCCAGGCGCGGAATGTGCTCGCGCCAAAGCTCCCTCCCCTCCGCCGGCCCTGAGCTCGCCGACACTGCCGCCCCCCTCGCCCGCTGACCGCCTCTTGGCGATCTCTTTAATATTCATGGGCGTTAATAGAGAGGCCCCCAGTATATTGGGCCATTGTGGGCGGCTCGTAGGACTTGAATAGGCCCGGGCCCCCTTTCTTCAGCGCAGCTTCCCGAGGGGCCGGGCCAGGAGTGAATGGCCCCGCTTCCCGCTCCGCGCTCCCTCCCCCTTTCAGGGAGAACATCTTTATCCCCACTGCCGCCGCTGCCGCCGCCGCCCAGGCCCCCTATTCACGCGGCCCCGGCTCCAGGCGGAACGAATCAATCTGCCGCAGCTCTTCGGAGGTCACCTCGCCGCCCGGGTGCCCCCTTCCCCTGAGCCCACGAGAGTGGAGAGCAGGCGGCCGCGGCACGCCGACGGCCCCATAGAGGGACTTGGGGGAGTGGAGGAGACGGGCAGGGGGAGACCCGGAGGGGTGGCCCGGCCCGAGCGTGCAAGACCGGCTCAGGGCCGGGCAACCGCCCGGGACCGGCTAATTTCTACTTGTTGCCCCTCGCAGGGCGGAGCACCGAGGGGAAGGAGGCCTCGCCCAAGCCCGGAGGTCCGTTCAGCCTCCCCTCGAGGCACCAGCGCGCGCCCCTTCGCCCCGGCTGAGGCACCTACGAGAGCCGGGGCATATGGGACAGCCCAGGGCTCCCCCGGCCCCGCGCCCCAGCCCGCAGGACGCTTTCGTTCTCGCCGGTGCGCCGGGGCTCAGCTCCGGGACGGCCAGGTCCAGACAGCGCGCTTCATGGGGATGCTCGGAGGGACGCCTGGGTTCGCGGCTCCTGCGCCCTCGCTCGGGGGCCCCGGCCTGGGTGTGTGTGGAGGGTGCGAGTAGGTCAGGCGGAGCCAAAGCGCACGGGTCCCCGCCCCTCCCGCCCCGCTGGCCTTCAGAGGCGCAGAAAGAAGCCCATTGTCCACCGAGAAATACATTTTTGGGGGTCGAGTGAAAGCCTGTCTTTCTTTTGAACTTTAGAAGAAAGTCTCCTGCTCTCGCCCCTCGGAGGGAGAGATTTGTCCCCCCTCCCGGGAGCTTCGAGCGCTTCCTCCTCCCGAAACATCTGCCGGGGGAAAATCCACCCTGGAGGGCAGATCGCGCTCGCTTTAAGCCTGGCGAACTCATTAAAAAGATATTAGCGGCGGGGGCAGGTCCCGCGCAGGTATCGATCGGCCGGAATGAGCCGGAGGAAGAAAAGGCGAAGAATGCGGCCGCGCCGCGCCCAGACCCTCACCCGCTCCCCCCAGCCCCCGCGCCCCCGCCCCGCAGAGGGAGTGGAGCCCCCGCGCCGCCTCGTGCTGTCCAGGAGTCCCGCGGCCCGCGGTCCAGCCGCCCCCCGGGCTTCTCGGCACAGCGCCTCCTCGACCCTCCCCTGCCCACACCGCCCTCCGGCCTGGCTTCCCACGCGCGCACGTTCCCGTCCGCGCCCCTCCTCCGCCCGTTGCCGTCGTGCGCCCCCATCCGCGTCTCTCTTCTCCCTGTCTCCTACTCTTCCTCCTTCCCCTGCGCTCCCGTCTATCGCTAGCGCTCCAGCCCCTCTCCAGCTTCTCACGCCCTCTCTGCTTCCTCCTCGCACGTCTCTCTCTGGCTTTCGGAGCCTCAATCTTTCTCGTCCCCATTATCGCGGTGGCCCAGGAAATTCCTTCCTCACTTGGGGGCCCGCGTCGCTCCCCGTCCCCCACCCCCTGTTCTCCGGAGGACGGTTCAGGGCTCCAGGGCGCCCCCGCCGGCGTGTACAAAGGCGCGGCAGGCTGCCGAGGCGTGTGGGCGAGGCCGAAGAAACGGTTTCAACAGACGTGACTCGGGGCCGGGATTGCGAGGGGCTGCCGGCGGAGTGGCGGCCGCGGCACAGTGAATGCGGACATCGGCCCCCTCTCCCACCCCACCCCTCTCCCGCCCAATCTAATTAGCCTTCGAGGCTCGGGAGAAACAAAGGCGCGCCCCGGGGCGCCCACGTCGAGCGCGGAGGCGCGAAGCCGGCGCCCAGACCGGCAGGTAACTGGCACGCGAGTCTCCCCGGGCGCTCCGGGTGGGGAAGCCCCTTCTCTGCACCTGCCGGAACCCCCCTCCATCGCCCACATCCCTGTCCCCAGGCAGGCGATGCCAGCGCCACAGCCCCGGCCCATCAAGGCAGCAGGAACGACGGGAGAGACGCCGGGGACACTAGGAGACGGGATGGTGGTAGAGACAGAGGCGCAGGCTTCTGGAGGCAGAGGGTGCGAGACGGGGGTAGACTGAGGCAAGGCGAGGCCGAGGTAGAGGGAGCAGATGAAAGGCTGAGGCAGAGACAGGGAGATGAAGGAAGCGAGCGGGAGAGGCAGGGCTTCCGAAAGAACCCGAGGCCTGGAGAGGTTTTCAAGAGCTCAACCACCAAGAGGGAGGAACAGTGTGCTTCAGACAGAGAGACTGGAGTGTGGGGGCAAAAGGAGTCCTGGGGAAAGCAGGGGGAGGGGGAGGAGGAAGAGGGCAGGCCCGTTGGGGTCCCGGAGGCAGCGCGCTGTCCCTGTCCGTCTTTCCTGGCCCCTCCAGACTCCAGCTCACCCTTCTCTGCTGCCTGACCCTCCTGTAGGTCTAGGGGCAGTCAGAAGGCACCCTCCCCGACCCATTCACAAACTCCTCCTCTTCCGCTGGAGCCCCTTCCCACCCAGCCCTTCCTCCACGACCTCCCTTGGCCTCCAGCCCACCAGAACCTCGCAGTCAATTCCACCGGTACAACCTCCCTGAAGCCCAGTCATAAATGCTGCCCTCTGAGTAGACACGAACAGCTGGCACGTGTTCTCAGACCCCAGATTGGAGCTGGAGGGACCTGCTGCAGTGGGTTGGGCCTGCTGAGGACCCTCCATTTCCTCCCCTTCCCTGCAGCCAAGGCCTCAGCCTTCCCCGGCCTCTGCCTCCAGCAGTGGCCATGTTGGCCAAGCTGGTCTTGAACTCCTGACCTCAGGTGATCCACCCATCTCGGCCTCCCAAAGTGCTGGAATTACAGGTATGAGCCACCACACCTGGCTCTAACTTTTATTTCTAAAATAGCTTTATTGAGGTGTAATGAATATATAATAAGTTGCACATATATAATGGATACAATTTGATGAGTTTGAACATATGCTACATCCTGAAACCATCACTACAATCACAGTAATAAACATATTCACCACCTCCAAAAGCTTCCCCCTGCTCCCATATGTGTGCTAGGGCTGGTGGGGGGGGG
The DNA here is from genome assembly GCA_004027835.1 of Alouatta palliata. NCBI lineage: Eukaryota > Metazoa > Chordata > Mammalia > Primates > Atelidae > Alouatta > Alouatta palliata. The sequence continues at coordinate 63,637 of PVKV010005231.1, read as the reverse complement.
GGATCATGGGTAAGAACACTTGAGATCTGCTCTCTCAAATGTTTTAGTGTAAAATATGGTATTATCAACTAAGGGCACTATGTTGTCCTTTCTTTTTCTTTCTTTCTTTTTTTTTGAGATGGAGTCTCGCTCTGTCACCCAGGATGGAGTGCAGTGACACAATCTCGGCTCGCTGCAACCTCCGCCTCTTGGGTTCAAGCAGTTCACCTGCCTCAGCCTCCTGAGTAGCTGGGATTACAGGCATGACCACGCCTGGCTAATTTTTGTATTTTTAGTAGAGATGAGGTTTCACCATGTTGGCCAGGCTGGTCTCGAATACCTGATCTCAGCTGATACACCTGCCTCGGCCTCCCAAAGTGCTGGGATTACAGGCGTGAGCCACCGCGCCCGGCCTCTTTTCTTTTTCTTTCTGGACAAGGTCTTGCCCTGTCACCCAGGCTAGAGTGCAGTGGGTGTAATCATGGCTCAGTGCAGCCTTGACATCCCGGATGCAAGCCTTTCTCCAGTCTCAGCCTCCCAAAGAGCTGTGACCACAGGTACATGCCACCACACCTGGCTCATTTTTAAAGTTATTTCTGTAGTGTGGGGACTCCCTGTTTTACCCATGCTGGTCTTAAGTGATCCTCCTGCTTTACCCTCCCAAAGTACTGGGATTACAGGCATGAGCCACCATGCCTGGCAAGGTTTTGCTTTGTTTCATTTTGTTTTTGAGACAGGGTCTCGCTCTGTCACAAAGGCTGGTGTGCAGTGGTGCCATCATAGCCCACTGCAGCCTCGAACTCCTGCTTTCTATGGAATTTCAAGGGAAAAACTCTCTCATTCTTGTTCTCTAGCTGGATAGAATGTCCTTTTGTTCCCCAGAGCTCTCTTAGAGGGAATGCTTAGAACCACCAGCTCACCACACCCAGCTCTGTGCCCCTCACCACGCAGAGGGGAACTGCACTTTCACAGCCGAAGATTTTTATGGGGGAGGATGGATTTCAAAACATGCTTTTGGTTTGTTTTTTTTTGAGACAGAGTTTCGCTCTTGTTGCCCAGGCTGAAATGCAGTGGTGCCATCTCGGCTCACTGCAACCTCTGCCTCCCAGGTTCAAGTGATTCTCCTGTCTTAGCCTCCTGAGTAGCTGGGATTACAGGTGCCTGACACCACACCTGGCTAATTGTTGTATTTTTAGCAGAGACGGGGTTTCACCATGTTGGCCAGGCTGGTCTCAAACTCCTGACCTCTGAGGTGATCTGCCCACCTCGGGCTCCCAAAGTGCTGGGATTACAGGTGTCAGCCATGGTGCCGGGCAGGGATTGTGTTTTTTCTTGCCTTTTGGCATGCCTTGCAACTTTTTTTGTTGATAACTAGACACACTCTATCAGATAACAGGAACTAAGGTCAAGACAGAGGCCTATTGTGTGTGGGGGGTATATTTCACTTTTTTTTGTTTTTGTTTTTGTTTGTTTGGTTTTGTTTTGTTTTGAGATGGAGTCTGCTCTGTCTCCAGGAGTGCAGTGGAGTGATCTCGGCTCATTGCAACTTACGCCTCCCGGGTTCAAGCAATCCTCCTTCCTCAGCCTCCTGAGTAGCTGGGACTACAGGCATGCACCACCACGCCCAGCTAATTTTTAGTGTTTTTTTTTTTTTTTTTT
>PVKV010005231.1:0-61899 GCA_004027835.1 Alouatta palliata | reverse complement strand
CGGCCCAATTTTTTGTGTTTTTAGTGGAGACGAGGTTTCACCATGTTGGCCAGGATGGTCTTGATCTCTTGACTTCGTGATCCACCCGCCTCAGCCTCCCAAAGTGCTGAGATTACAGGCATGAGCCACCATATCTGACTGGGTATATTTCATTATTTATTTTAATTTTTTGAGTTAGGGTCTTGCTGTGTTGCCCAGCCTGGGGTACAGTGGCACGATCAAGGCTCACTACAGCCTCTAACTCCCAGACTCAGGTGATCCTCCTACTTCAGCCTCCCGAGTATCGGGGACTACAGGCAGGTACCACCAAGCTCAACTAATTTTTTTTTTGTAGTTTTTGTAGAAATGGGGTTTCGCCATGTTGCCCAGGCTGGTCTCGAACTCCTGGGCTCAAGTGATCACCCACCTTGGCCTCACAAAGTCCTGGAATTACAGGCGTGAGCCACCACCCCTGGCCAAGGCTGTACTTTACTCTGTCTAGGAGCTGGACAGTGTTTGGTGTTTGCTGCGGCTGCAGGTGCCAGAAGCTCCACGCCTTCCAGTGTCCTCATTGCTGTCTTCCTCCTGACTTTGGGAGGTACCTGAGCCTTGAGCTCTGTCGCCTGTGACTCCCATGATTGTACTGCATGCTGTGGGTGTGGTGAGATGTGGGAGACGGGGAACATTCGGTCATCAGCCCTGTCGCCTGGTCTGCATCTTGGGGATGTGACATTCACAAGTATCCCTGCAAGGGTGTCACTTTCCCCCTGCCACTTACTCCCTTCTCTGGCTCAGGTTCCTTCCCGACCTAATTCTCTGCAGCTTGGCTTCTAAGTACTGTGCTTGTTCTCTGGAACAGGAGCGGGCTAGAAGGAGAATTCCCTACCCGCACCTGGGATAGGCTCTAGCGAAGCTATTTCCCCAGGAATGGGGCCTTGGCTAGAAGACTTTGAGTGTTTCACAAGGATTCTCCACCCCCGCCCCACCCCAGCCAGAGCCCTCAGGATCTTTCTTAGAATCAAGTGGGATTCCTGGAGGGAAACCCATGAAAGTGTGGGGCACCCCCTAGACTGAAGACCCTAGGGCCCGACCCTCTGATGCCAACCCACATTCGGCTCTGGCAATTCCTCCAAGTTCCCATCTGTGTTTCCAGTTAGGGCTCCGGTGGCTTCTGCTCCAGGTCTGCAGATGTCACTGGGATTCTCCAGGCTCTCCTGTGTCTCCCGACTTTGGGTGGAGCTTTGCCTTGCAAACTCAGTTGTCTGATGGGTCCAAGAAACCTCAGAGAATTTCAAGAAAAGTTTCAACTGCAAAAAAATTCATCAATTTTTAGTTTGTCCATTTTTTTTTTTAAATTGTAATAATGAGAGTAGTGACTTCCAAGTTTTTTTTTTTTTTGAGACGCAGTTTCGCTCTTGTCACCCAGGCTGGAGTGCAACGGCGCGATCTCGGCTCACCGCAACCTCCGCCTCCTGGGTTCAAGCAATTCTCCTGCCTCAGCCTCCCGAGTAGCTGGGACTACAGGCACGTGCCACCATGACCAGCTAATTTTTGTATTTTTAGTAGAGACGGGATTTCACCATGTTGACCAGGATGGTCTCGATCTCTTGACCTCGTGATCCACCCGCCTGGGCCTCCCAAAGTGCTGGGATTACAGGCGTGAGCCACCGCGCCCGGCCTTTTGTTTTTTTTTTTTTTTTTGGAGACTGAGTCTTGCTCTGTCGCCAGGCACCAGGCTGGAGTCCAGTGGTGTGATATCGGCTCACTGCAACCTCCACCTCCTGGGTTCAAGCAATTCTCCTGCCTCAGCCTCCTAAGTAGCTGGGACTATAGGTGCGTGCCACCACGCCCAGCTAATTTTTGTATTTTTTAGTAGAGACGGGGTTTCACCATGTTGGCCAGGATAGTTTCGATCTCTTGACCTCGTGATCCGCCCTCCTCAGCCTCCCTAAGTGCTGGGATTACAGGCGTGAGCCGCCGCGCCAGGCTTTGTTTTTTTTTCTAGACTAGTACGTGTTCTGTCTCCAAGGCTGGAGTACAGTGTGGCACGGGCTCGGCTCACTGCATCCTTGGCTTCCCAGGATCAAGCAGTCCTCCCACTTTAGCCTTCCAAGTATTTGGGGCTACAAGCACGTGCCACCATGCCCGGCTAAAGTTTTAGTACTTTTCGTAGAGATGGGGTTTCACCATGTTGCCCATTGCATTATAGACTGGGTGACAGAGCAAGATTCTGCCTCAAAAAAATAAAAACAAAAAAATTAATGACAGGCAGGTAACCTACCTATTCATGACAAAACTCTTGGCAAACTAGAAACAAAAGAAAACCTCCTTATCAGATAAAATGTACAACGAACATACAGAAGCCTAATTAGTGGTGAATAACTGCTAGCACTCCCTCTGCGGCTGCAAACAAGACCGGAATGACGACTCATTCTTTCAATCGACAAGATGCTGGAGGGCTTGGCCAGTGAAGTCAACCAGTACAAAGGACAAATGGCATAATCATTAGGAAGGAAAAAAATTAACAGCGGCCGGGGGCGGTGGCTCACGCCTGTAATCCCAGCACTTTGGGAGGCCGAGGTGGGCGGATCACCTGAGGTCGGGAGTTTGAGACCAGCCTGACCAACATGGAGAAAAATCGTCTCTATGAAAAATACAAAAAATTAGTCGAGTGTGGTGGTGCATGCCTGTAATCACAGCTACTGGGGAGGCTGAGACAGGAGAGTCACTTGAACCCAGGAGGCGGGGGTTGCGGTGAGCCGAGATCGTGCCACTGCACTCCAGCCTGGTGACAGAGCAAAACTCTGTCTCAAAATAAATAAATAAATAAAATTAAAATTAAAATACAAACATTAGCCGGGCGTGACGTTGAGTGCTTGTAATTCCAGCTACTTGGGAGGCTGAGGCAGGAGAATTGCTTGAACCCGGGAGGGAGAGGCTGCAGTGAGCTGAGATTGTGTCACTGCACTCCAGCCTGGGCGACAGAGTGAGACTCTGCCCCCGCCAAAAAAAAGTTTAAATGCATTTAATATTTTATGTTTTACTGAACTTTGAATCAAACAACCATGAAATCCCTGACACCAACGTAACGAAATCACTTGTGTGGTCCAATTCCAAGTAAGGAAAACTGAGATCAAGAGAGGTGATCTATTGACCTCGCAGCAAGTCATCCGTCCAAGATGGGAACAAAAGCCAGGTCTGTGGGCCCCCTTTGCCTGCAGGGGATTGTTTCTTTCTCTCCCCTTGACTGAGGAAGCAGAGTTAGGGAAGAACCTTTCGAAGTATACAAACAGCCAGCTGTAATCCCAGCATTTTGGGAGGCCAAGGCTGGAAGATCACATGAGGCCAGGAGTTAGAGACCAGCCTGGCCAACATGTGAAACTGTCTCTACTAAAAATGCAAAATGATACAAAACCATAGCCAGGCCTGGTGGCACACACCTGTAGTCCCAACTACTCAGGAAACTGAGGCAGGAGAATTGCTTGAACCCAGGAGGTGGAGGTTGCAGTGAGCCGAGATCATGCCACTGCACTCCAGCCTGAGCCACAGACCAAGACTCTGTCTAAAAAAAAGAAAAAAGTATACAAACAAAGCCATTGTCCTTTCATGTCACCAATAATCTTTTTTAAAAAAATTATTGGCCATGGGTGGTGGCTCACGCCTGCAGTCCCAGCACTCTGGGAGGCTGAGGTAGATGGATCACCTCAGGTCGGGAGTTTGAGAACAGTCTGGCCAACATAGTGAAACCCCGTCTCTACAAAAGTACAAAAATTAGCGGGGCATGATGGTGGGTGCCTGTAATCCCAGCTATTCGGGAGGCTGCTGAGGTGGAAGAATCACTTGAACCTGGAAGGCAGAGGTTGCCGTGAGCCGAGATCATGCCATTGCACTCCAGCCTGGGTGAGAGAGCGAGATTGCATCTCAAAAAAAAAAAAAAAAAAACATTATGATTTACTAGTAGAGATGGGGTCTCACTATGTTTCCCAGGCTGATCTTGAACTCCTGGGTTCAAGTCATCCAACCAACTTGGCTTTCCAAGGTGCTGGGATTGATTACAGGTATGAGCCTCTGTGCCTGGCCTAAAATTATTTTTCTAATTAATTATTATTTTTAGATAGGATCTTATTCTGTCACCCAGGCTGGAGTACAGTGGTGTGATTTCGGCTCACTGCAACCTTCACCTCTGGGGCTCAAGTGATCGTCCCACCTAAGCCTCGCACATAGCTGAGACTACAGATGAGTGCCATCACACCCCAGTCATTTTTGTATTTTTTATAGAGATGGGATTTTGCCATGTTGGCCAGGCTGACTGGTCTCAGACTCCTGAGCTCAAGCCATCCACCTTGGCCTCCCAAAGTGCTGGAATTACAGGTGGGTGCCATTGTGCACTGCTCACCTTGTATTTTTTTGTCCTTTTTTCTTTTATATTTTCTTTCTTTATTTTTTTGTGACGCAGTTTCACTCTTGTCCTCCAGGCTGGAGCGCAATGGTGCGATCTCGGCTTACTGCAACCTCTGCCTCCTGAGTTCAAGTGATTCTCCTACCTCAGCCTCCTGAGTAGCTGTGATTAGAGGCATGTGCTGCCATGCTGGCTAAGTTTTTATATTTTTAGTAGAGATGGGGTTTCTCCATGTTGGCCAGGCTGGTCTCAAACTCCCGACCCGAGGTGATCCACCTGCCTTAGCCTCCCAAAGTTCTGGGATTACAGGCGTGAACCACTGTGCCCAGCCTGTCCTTTTTTCTTAAACACAGAGCCGCAGCCTCAAGACCGTGACTGCACCCTGGTGAATGGAGGGTGTGCGGATCTCTGGGGCTCGCTGTGAGCTCAGCTGAATGGTTGGTAGTGAGTGACAGCTGGGATGGTTGGAGGGCCTCTGTCCCTGGTGAGGGTCCAAGGCAGCTGCTTCTCAGGGAAGTCAAGGTTACAGAATCTGACTCCTTTTTAATGTGCTTGAAGTAGGGTTTCCTGAAATGTCTTGTGCGCCAGGACTGAACAGTCTCACTCCACGCATCCATGGACCAAGTTGTCACCCACACATCTGTAACTCGCAGCTGTGGGGCTGGGGGCGGTCCGGCTGCTCTTGGAGTTGCCTCACCTGCCCTGTGGGCATTGTTCTCGCCCAGCCGCTCAGCTAATGTGACTCCAGGCCCCTGGGCTCGTGATATCCTGGGGACCTCGGGCACCCAGGAGAAGCCAGTGGGTCAGTGCTGAGCTGACATTTTGTCACATCGCACGGGCTGTCTCGGGCACTCAGAGTGGAGCAGACAAAGCCACCGAAGCAGTCACAATCCCGCGCTCAGTCATTACTATTGGCTGCCGGCATTTTTTTTTTTTGAGACAGAGTTTTGCTCTCGTTGCCCAGGCTGGAGTGTAATGGTGTGATCTCGGTTTAACTGCAACCTCCGACTCCTGGATTCAAGCGATTCTCCTGCCTCAGGCTTCCAAGCAGCTGGGATTACAGGTGCCCACCACCACCCCTGGCTAAGTTTTTGTACTTTTGGTAGAGATGGGGTTTCACTGTGTTGACCAGGTTGGTCTTGAACTCCTGACCTCAGGTGATCCACCACCTTGGCCTCCCAAAGTGCTGGGATTATAGGCGTGAGCCATCGCGTCTGCCCTTTTCTTTGTTATTTTTTGAGACAGGATCTTGCTCTGTCACCCAGGCTGGAGTGCAGCGGCATGATTACAGCTCACTGCAGCCTTGACTTCCTAGATTCAAGGGATCCTTTCACCTTGGCCTCCCAAGTAGCTGGGACTACAGACATGCACCATCATGCCTGGCTAATTAAAATAAAATTTTTTGTAGAGATGGGGTCTCACTATGTTGCCCAGGCTGGCCTCAAACTCCTGGGCTCAAGCGATCCTCCCAAAGTGCTGGGATTACAGCTGTGAGCCACTGCACTGGGCTGGTTGTCAGTTTTTGAGTGTTCATTAAGAACCAGGTGTCAGTCCGGGTGAGGTGGCTCAGGCATGTAATCCCACCACTTTGAGAGACCGAGGCGGGTAGATCACGAGGTCAGCAGTTCGAGACCCACCTGGCTAACATAGTGAAAGCCTGTCTCTACTAAAAATACAAAAATTAGCCGGGTGTGGTGATAGGTGCTTGTAGTCCCAGTTACTCAGGAGGCTGAGGCAGGAGAATCGCTCGAACCTGAGGTGGAGGTTGTAGTGAGCCGAGACCGTGCACGCCAGCCTGGGCGACAGAGTGAGGCTCTGTCTCAAAAAAAAAAAAAAAAAAAAAAAAAGGCCGAGCATGGTGGCTTGCGCCTGTAATCCAAGCGCTTTGGAGGCCAAGGTGGGTGGATAACCTGAGGTCGGGAGTTCAGGACCAGCCTGACCAACATGGTGAAACCCCGTCTTAAAAAAAAAAAAAAAAAAGAACCAGGCGTCAGTCGCTTTACATGTGTGCCATTGACTCCTACCACAGCTCCACAGGTGGGCAGATGGCTTCTAGCCCCACACTTAGGATACCAGAGGTTAGGTCATATGAGGTACAGACAGGACTCAGACCCACGTTTAAGCATCCACACATTCACGCCTCACACCCTGCTGCCTTATGTAGGTAGGTGGAACTCGCCAGGCCCCACCAGCACCACGGTAGGTGTTCCTTGCACATGTGCCTGGCTCTGCTCATGTGTGCGTGTGGCAAGGCTGACAGGTGTTGCAGCCAGAGTGAGGTTTGAGGAGGCCTCGTAAGAGTGTGACTCTCCACTTAAAACCCGGCAGGTATAGCAGGAACTCGGCACGGAACTGGCCCCTGCGTGCCTGCGTGAATGAGGCCGGGTCTCAGCCTAACTCTGAGCCCTCATCTGTAAAATGGGGAGCATAGTGCTGGCTACCTCCCAGGTCACATGTGCACAACCATGGTATGACTCTGGCCAGAACCCATTCAAACCTGTTTCCTCACCTCCAAAGTGGGATAAGAATCGCATTTTCTGCCAGCACAGTGGCTCATGCCTGTAATCCCAGCACTTTGGGAGGCCAAAGCAGGCAGATCACCTGAGGTCGGGAGTTCGAGACCAGCCTGACCAACATGGAGAAACCCCATCTCTACCAAAAATGCAAAATTAGCCGGGTGTGGTGGCGCATCTCTGTAATCCCAGCTACTTGGGAGGCTGAGGCAGGAAAATCGCTTGAACCCAGGAGGCGGAGGTTGCAGTGAGTGGGGGTCGTGCCATTGCACGCCAGCCTGGGCAACAAGAGTAACACTCTATCTCAAAAAAAAAAAAAAAAAAAAAAAAAATCGCATTTTTCTTATAGGAAAGTAAGATCCAGTGGATTCTAGCTGTTCGTGATCATGATGTATAAAGACTCTGCAAACAATGAATCATCAAATACTGAATCTAAGGGAAATACAAGGCAAGGTTCTTGCAAGCCAGTGGCCACACCAATCTATGCATCATCTTTTTCATTTTTTTAAGAGATGGGTCTTGCTATGTTGCTCAGGCTGGAATGCAGTGGCTATTCATAGGCACGAACATAGATCACTACAGCCTCAAACTCCTGGGCTCAAGTGATCCTCCTGTCTCAGCCTCCTTAGTAGCTGGAATTATAGGCCTGCATCAGCACTCCATAATCTTGTTTTATGTGTGTTTCTGTTTAAAGACTCCGTACTGATTGGGCACGACGACTCACACCTGTAATCACAACTGTTTGGGAGGCTGAGATGTGCAGATCAGTTGAGGTCAGGAGTTTGAGACCAGTCTGACCATGCTGAAACCCCATGTCTACTAAAAATACAAAGGAATTAGCTGGGCATGTTGGTGGGAGCCTGTAGTCCCAGCTACTCGGGAGGCTGAGGCAAGAAAATTGCTTGAACCAGGGAGGTGGAGGTTGTAGTCAGCCGAGATTGTGCCATTGCACTCTAGCCGAGGCGACAGAGTAAGACTCCATCTGTAAATAAATAAATAAATAGGTCCTTTATTTAATATGTACATTATTCATTTATTAACATTGAACTCATGCCCACAGCACTGTAGCTCAGGCCTGCAAGAAGCAGGGTGCATGTGTTGTCTCCGTCACCACGTCTCAGCCTTCCTGTGCTTAGGAATGCTAGGCGGCCCTTTAGTACTATGCTTTGGCGCCGCTTTAGACAGTGAAACTGCCAAAAAAAAGCAAAAACCTTGGCACTAAGTAGACTGCAAGGAAAAGTGCTTGTTTATGGCACAAGAGCTGAAACCAGAAGGCGGAGCATTGCCTTTTCCACCTCAGCTGGGAACAGGTGCATTGAGTCACTCACATTTTTGAGGGTGAATGGCCGCAAATGCCCTATGAGGGCAGATTTGGGGGCTGCAAATACATTTCGGTGAGTAGGTGCATTTGCAAATACGGAATTGAAAATGATGATTGACTGTAACGCACTTCCGGGGTTGGCCATAGTTGGTACTCAACCCTAACTTTTAAGATTTGCTCACCGGCCAGGCGCAGTGGCTCACACCTGTAATCCCAGCACGTTGGGAGGCCGAGGTGGGTGGATCATGAGGTCAGGAGATCAAGACCATCCTGGCCAACATGGCGAAACCCCGTCTCTACTAAAAATACAAGAATTAGCCAGGAGTGGTGGCATGCGCCTGTAGTCCCAGCTACTCAGGCAGGAGAATCACTTGAATCCGGGAGGTGGAGGTTGCAGTGAGCTGAGATCACGCCACTGCACTCCAGCCTGGGCAACAAAATGAGACTCCATCTCAAAAAAAAAAAAAGTCTTCTCCCCATCCTGCCAACCATCTTCCTTGGTGGTGACTACAAAAGTTAGTGCGCCCCCAGCGGGCGGTGGTCACGCTTTCTTCTGAAGCCCCAGCTGGAGTGTGCAGCATAGAACCTGGCACACAACTGGACCCTCCATGCCCATGTGAATAAGGGCAGGTCTCAGCCTTTGACTGAGCCCTCATCTGTGAAATGGGGAGATTAAGTCTTTCTACCTCCCGGGGTGCAGAGACCACCTTGGAAGCAGATGTCTGGAAAGGGCCAGGACCCCTTGGTAGATGCTACAGAAACACCTTCAAGACAAAGGACAGCCAAGATGGCCATTGTTTCAAGGGCGATGAGTGTTGTCTTCACTTCTCCTTCCACCCAACACACAGACCCAGGGCCAGCATCCCCCTGCGGAATTGTCAAGCCACTTTCTGGCCATTAATCTCTAAGCATCTATCAGGCCCATTTGCTCCAGCCCATCTTCTCATCTTAAAACCCCCCAGCTGGGCCCTGGTGGACCAGAAGTGGGGCTGGGAGACAGTGGGGCTGTAGCCAGCAAGAAGCTGCGGCTCTGGGGCGACCCATGTTTTCATGGACCAGGCGTTGCACTGTGCCATCTGTGGGGGCTGTGGGACATCATGGGTGGTCACCACTTTCGAGTGACCCTGGAACGATGGTGCCTCCTACCTGATGAGAGGCCAGGGGTACTGATCGAGGTGCATTGGCTGAGAACTCCCCAAACCCAGTCCAAACTTCTGGGTGGGGCTGGCTGGGATCGGCTCAGCAGGGTCCTTGATGAATCCTGAGCTTGGGCAGCTGGCAGAGACCCAGTAGGCAAGGGCGGTGGCAGGTGGGGGTGGGGCACACGTTCAGAAGACAGACTGGGCACTCGCCCACCCCGCCTCCCGGACCCCGACCGCCCTTACAGTGATGACCATGCATCTTTCTTAATGGAACACAACCGCTGAACCTGGTACATTTCAAGCACTTTAGCCTTCCAGTACAGCAGACTGCTGATGAAAATCATCTTTCTTGGGCGCCATGTTAATGAGAGGCCAAATTTCATATGCTTGCAAACTTTCTCCCCTGCCTCCTGTCGTACTACACCCCCTCCCCACAATAGAAGATTGCATCAGAGAGAAAGAGATTTCCATAATTTATAGTATGGGCATTTCACTGGGGACAAGCGCTAATCTGTACTTACCGATACATTTAAGAAAATGCATCCTCCGCAAGCCTGCACCATTTATGACTCTTGGCACAAACCGCAATGCTCAGTCTTCAATTAAGGGACACCTTGGGGTTCATTATCACACAATCGCCCCCTGTGAACCACGCCAAATGCTGTTTTGGCACAGAGCTTGGAAGATGAATTAGAAGGAAGTCTTCTCTGTAATGCCCTCTCCGAATTCCCATTACCGTCATCAGCCTTTACGTCCTCCTCCCACTCGGCCCCCTCCCCCCACTTTCCAAGTGCCTTTTACTATTCAATTTCTCGACGTCAAACTCGATTCTCTGGAGGTGCAGTTAAAGATGCCACATCTCTTTTTTGTCTTCCGGCTCTCAACAGGCCCGCCATGGCCACAGACGGGCTGCTCTCCACACCCCTTTTCAGACTGAAGGAGCCACAGATGCTTTCCCCCGCGTCCTGTCAGAGCCTGGAGTACAGACAAGGGGTTGGTATTGGCCAGGCACACCCCAGCAAGCCCTGTGAGGGTCCTGATCAGGACGGAGACAGCACCCTGCATCTAAGTAGAGGTGGCCCGCACAGAAAGGCTGAGGGCGAAGGCAGGGGCCGCTCAGACATGAAAGCAGACACTGTGCTCAAAGCCAGTCACCCCAACTGACGGGAAAGAAGAAAAAAAAGGCGAGGCTGATGTTGTCTGTTCCTTAATGCCCTTCCAAGTCTGGGGTCCACCCTGTCCCCATGAATCCTAAGACTACAGGCCTGTAACTTAACACCTCTGGGGAAGGATGCCCCGTTTGTGTCTTTATGAAAGGACAGCAGAGAATGAGCACATGTACTGACGCTTCCCAGTCCTCCTGGCAACCTGGGGTCACACCATGGGCATGGGGCTGAGAGAAAGTGCCACCACCAGAGCCACAGGTGAGGCTGGGGACAAGGAGGTGGGGGTGTCAGGCAGCAACAGCCAGGAACACCCCGCCAGGCCTAGGGCAGCCCACCTACACCGGCGAGTGTGCATGCGTGGGCAGGCAGGGAAGGGGAGCGGGCGGAGGGCAAGGCGCTGCCTGGTCAGTGGCAGAAGCCGGCTGACCCGCTTCACGTCCTTCGATGCATCTTCCAGCTCCATCCTATGACACTCTCCTACTGACTTCTCACTTAGACAGGCTTGGCTGTGACAGGGAAGAGCAGCTGATCTCAACCACCTCTCTCAAGTCAAGCTGTCAAATCATACAAAGTCATTAAAATGAAATTAGCTTAACGAAGTAGCTAGACGTCAGGCTGTGCACCGGCGAAGGCGGGCTGGCACAGTGCAAGAGATGGGCGAGGCCCGCCGGAATCCTCTTTCCCTCTCGGCGGCAGTGGGCAGGGGCAGGGGGACGAACCCGCGAATGGAAAGCAAACAGGCCAGAAAGACTTTGCCCACAAGATGTCTTGTGGAAATTTTATTATATAGAGTGTAAAATGAATTGTCAGTCAAATAAAAAGAACACTTTCTTTTTTTTAAAAACCACATACATGCATAACATTTTTCAGTTGTCTTTTTTAATAGTTAGACATTTCAAGCATTATAAGAAAAATAAGGAGAAAAAACCAGAAACTGTAACTTCAATACATTTCGAACGGAATGTCCCTCAGGTCAATTAGAAATGCAAGAAAAAATAGCTTCAATTCCGTTTTTTTCCTTTAAAAATACATGTTATCTGTACAAGATACACTACAGTAAACATCGGAAATCATATTATCCCTTTTATTAAATCAAACTTATTTAATTCATACTGAGGTTAATACTAGATTTATTTATTCATCTAGTTAATCTGACAAAATATTAAGAAAATATTTAAAAGAAAAAAGCAAACAACACCTTGGAATTAAAAAATAGTTAACTACGTTTTTATACGGTTTAATGTTCCACAGTGTTTGTTAAAAGTTATATTGAATTTCTTAATATTAAAAATAACAGTATTTATATTTCTGAGAGAATAGAGAAAGGTTTTTTGTTTTGTTTTAAAAACAAGCTTGGAGGTCTTAGATACACAATTGCAACTGGTAATGGAGACATGAAAAAAAACGTATGCTAAACACATGAACACATTTTTATATTACCCCTTTAGAACTCTAGAAATTATACAAACCCTAGAAAATGCCCCTCCCAACCCTGTTGGACAGCAATACAATTATCTGTCTCAATTCAGAATTCACATAATTAATTACAATACATAATAGTTCAGTTTTTTAAAAAATGCAATAAAACCAGACAGCCAAGATACAAGAAATTAGAAGTAAAACATTTAATGAATGTACACATTTAAGAATACTTAAATACTGCTTTAAAATTTTTAAAAAGAATTTGTTACATACCACCTAAGACTTCCAAGCCACTTTCTGTTGCAACAGAAAAAACTGCAAAGAAGAAGCACACGAAACCACAACAAAACCCAGGCAGAGGCTTTGCGCTGAAATGTCACAGCTCTGAGGTGCGCTCTGGTGCCTGAACTTGCAGCTACTGCTCCAAAGAGAACCCCAGAGCGTACACACTTGAAATCACAAACAAAAATAAGGAAACAAAAATGATCAGCAATTTTTAGTAACTAATTTTCCCGATTTTTAGAAAAGTTCTGTTAATCTAAATATAGTGTTTCACAGAACAAAACAAAGGTTCTTCATCAAGAGGTCTGCAAATCTAAAAACCTCTGTTACAAACAGGTTTTCTTTCACCATGATTCGAGGGGAAGGAGGCCGCAAGGACGCTGTCCTATTGCTCCTGTGGGCGCAAGGGAAGAGGAGTTAGTCTGTGATGGCAGCTTCTCGAGTCTGGGTGCCAGTGGGGAGGTGACAGGTCACCCTCTTCCCGCTGGCTCCACACCGGCACCGGCACACCCAGACAGGGCCGTGCCTCGGCACCTCCCCTGGGTCTCGCGTCACGGGAGCTGGTCCAGACAAAACCTCTGTTGAAGAGGACGTCTTGGGCTCCTCTCTCTGCTGGGGACTCAGGGCAGGGAGGAGCGGACAGTGTGAGCTGCGCTTCTCCATCGCCACCAGCCCTGACACCTGTTTCCCCAGGACCAGACCCAGACAGCCAATTTGGCAGTGGGAGGCCCAACCAGCTGAGTCCAGGGCCAGGAGGTAACCGAAATGTTATCCATGAGGACCTGACTGGCATCAGGTGGGAAATACGCCCTGTGGGAACGTTTGGACGTCTTCCCTTCTTTAATAAGAAATCCGTTTTTGGCCTCTGAACAGAACTCTCTACGTTCTGCGCAGGAGAGGAGAGCTGGGCTCTCCCCCGCCCCCCAGCTGCCTCCTACTCCTACGGGGCATGGCTCACAGCCTGACCACTCCACCCTCCTCGAGAGCAGCTGCTGGGGCGCACCATTTGCACTCGGTCCTTTACAGTTAGGGAAACTGAGGCTTAGAGAGAGAGAGAGACTACTACTCAGCCCTGAGGTCTGGGGCCTGGGCTTGAGGAAAGATGAGGCACTTCCTCGCAGGGGCTGCACCACCAATCCCCCTACTAAACTCTTTGGAGCAAGGAGGGACAGAGGGGCTGGAGCTGGGCTCTCAGCAGAGGCAGCCTCGCTGAGGAGCAATGGGCCCAGAGGCTCCTCCTAGCCCAGTGCACTCACCCTGGGGTCAGGAAACAGGAGGAGGCTCGGAAGCAGGGGCTTGGGGCTGGGGAGTGGCACGGTGCTGGTGATCAGCTACAAACCTGGCTGTGGGCCTGCGCCTGCCCTAATGTCTGCCCGTAGAAAGCGACCTGCTGTCTGTAATATTCCGCCCAGGCCATTGTGTAGTCCGGTGGGGAGCTGGCCTGAGGAGCCGTGCTGGCGGCGTGACCTGGTTGACAAAGGAGGAAACGCAGGTTAACGGGAGTGAGGGCGCACGGGGCAGGGGCCCTTCCCGAAGGCCCTGGGCATCCACTCTCTGGAGGCTTTCCCTCTGGATGGGAAGGTAGGATGGTCGGGAGGCGAGCGGTGCGGCACAGCCGCTGCTGCAGGAGTGCTTGCTACAAAAGGTGCTGTTAGCCTTCGTGCCCGGCCCCTGCTCCGCCTGTGAAGACCAATCCCCGCGCCTGCCTTCTCTGCGGAAGTGCATTCTCCGCATCTGCCTGCCTGCCCCATCAACTCCCAGGGGCCCATGACAGAGGGAGAAGGGGGGATTCTGGGGTTGGGGGTGGGGAGGACGGGAGTGCCTTGCCTGGGTGCCTGTGATGGTGTCCAAATTCTGTGAACAGCTTGAAACACAGGCCCAGTGTTGTCTGGGAACTGGGATTTGGGGAAGATTGGGCAGCTGAGCTCGCAACAGGTCTCCTGGTGACAATGACTCAACACTCCCACCTCCAGCCCCTAGAAGGGCCATGAACGATTCCAACACTAGGGGGCCATTTCTCTGGCGGCCTTCAACCCCATCTCTTCCAACCAGTAGGAAACACCCTCCAGACACCAGGCATTCGAGATTCCTCTTTAAACAAGACCCCAGCCCTCCCGTCTAGTCACTGTGGAATCTATCCAGAAGCTGGTACTAATTTTAGATGACTCCCCAGAGACCTGCTTGCTGGGTCCCTTGCCCTGCTCCGAAGGCTGGTTTCGTTTCTGGTAGTTAGAAAATGGGCTTACTTAAGAGGAGAAACTAAGCACCCAGCTCCAATGCCCACGTGAGGCCCCCTTCCCTGAGTCTCCGCCTCTCTTCTCATCTGCCCTGAAGCACCGAGACCGAGAACAAGACGCCCGGGGGTCTGTCTGCCGGCCAGGCAGCAGCACCCAACCGGAATTGTTCAGTCCCTAAGGAGACCACGCTTCCAGGCTCCATGCCCACCTCTAAATGCCGCTGGGCCCAGCAGGGGAAGAATGGAGGAGAGGATGGCAGGTCTGAGCCGGGCAGCAGGGCAGCCTGTGGTCACTGACTGGCTATGCCTGGACTCCTGACAGAGACAGGCAGGCAGGCGCCGGGGTGCAGGATGAAGAAATAATGAGCTCAAGGCACACGGGGAAGGCGACAGCAAGCCTTGGACTATGAAGTTTGTGGGCTGAAGGGGACTCTGCTGCCGGAGCCGCATGTGAGGAGGGCCGGGCACTCACTCTGCTTTTTGTAATAGTCTTCCCAGGCCTTGCTGTAGCTGGGCTGGCTGCTCTGCGGCTGGCTCTGCTGGCCTGTGCGAAGAACACAAAAGCAGTCAGGCCTTCCGGCTCCTCAGCCTCGGCCCTGCCCTGCACTCCTCCACCTCACTCCTGGCCGCACACGGCTCCACAGCCCCGCCTGGGAAGGAGGTGGCAGCTGGCAGAGCTGGGAGGAGGGCTATAACTAAGATATCTGTAAGCGGGGAGCTGGGCAGACGGGCGGCCCCTCACAAGACAACCAGCAAGACTAGCCTGACCCCTTCAGATGGAGACTCGAGCTGTGGGTCCACAGAGGGGGCCTCAAGGGCCACAGCCAATGCTGTTCTGGGGCTCCCCAGTCAGCCTTCCAAAGGACAAAGACTCCAGAGGCTGCTGGCCACTCTCTTCGCCTGGCCCTCTGCTCAAGGGCTGGAGGCTGTGCAGTACCAGTGGGCTCCTGGACCCTGCCCGGCCTCAGGCCTTGCCAGGGTCGGGGAGAGGGAAAGGGGATGCATGTGTCGGGGTAGTCCTGCCCTTCTCTTCCCTGCAGGACCTGGGTTCACCTGCTAGGCTGTGTGGGCAGTGAAGACTGGGGGAGGCGGAGAAACAGCTGGCGTGGGGGCACAGAGCCTCAGAACCCTGCCAGGAACAAGAGCGGTTTCAAAGACTTGACCACAGCAGTGAGTCAGAGTCAGGACCTTTCCTTCTGCCCAGGTTGGGGCTGGCTCAAGTGTTCACCTGTCAAGGCTCACAAAAGACCCCCTCACTATCCTGTCTCCGGTGAGGACTACAGCCTGAAGCAGGCAGGAAGGACGAGCCACCACAGAGAGCGCACAGCCAAACGCTTTCTCTGCTAGTTCACTTACTGCAGGCTGAGGAGTGTGGGAAGAAGCACACAGGGGGAGTAAGGAGGGAAGGAGACACCCCACTTCCTCCCACAGGGGCAGGACGAGGGAGTGACAGGCAGCAAGCACTCTTCCCTCAGACACAGAGGGCGCCAGCAAGCAGGACTCTGCTGCCAAACACTATTTCACCAACCCAAACCAGCTCTCAGCCACAAAGCCCCTCAATAAACCAAAGAGCCACGCTCAACCACCTGAGGCGAAGGCTGCCTGACCGTGGCAGGACCACCGGGGGCTCCTGTGCGCCCCCTTCCTCTTCCCACAGGCCTTTGCCAGCTCCAAAGCTGGCAGCACCCCCCTTAGGGAGCCGTTTCCCAAAAAGGCCTCCCAGGCCCCAGTGTCTCGAGAGTCAACCCTGGCCACCCTGCTGCCTGCAGGATTCCCTCAGAGGAGAACAGCACCCAAAGGCCCTGGCACCGTGAGCGCAGCTCCCACCAAGAGTTCAGAGGAGACGAAGCAGGGCCAGACCCTACGGAGAAGCAAGCAGAGGGAAAGGGAACGGTGGGATCTGGGTGCTGTGCAGGTGCTCACTGTGGAGCGATCGATGATGCCTGAAACGTTTTGTAATAAAATGCTGGGGAAAAAGGGAAGGAACATGACTCTACAATTTCAGAGTGTGCAGGCACTTCAGAATTCACTCCCAAGCCCTTCCTTTTACACGTGACAAGTGGAGCCCCAGAGAAGGCGGCGTGTGCCTAAGGCCACACAGCACTGTCTCAGGACTCTGTGGAAGGCTGAGTGGCAGAACCCCAGAAAGGGGGCTCAGGCCCTCCGAGCCAGGCTGTGAGGCAGGGCCTGCAGCCTGGGTGCTGTGAGAATCCGCAGACACTGAAGAAGGCTTTCCAGACACAGACGGACACTCAGATGGGTCAAGAGAACCTGGCTGGTACTAAGGTTAGGGTTGTGCTTTGCTTTGTGAAGGCCATGCCAGAGCGGCCAGACCAGCTCTGAAACCCAATGGTGGCTCCTGAAGCTGCTGTGGGGATAGAGTGGGCAGTGGCTCTGATTCCCACCAGAACTTTCTCCTTCACAACCAGTTTCCCTGGAGAGGCGGCATGCAGCAGAGGGCATTCCCTAACTGCTTCTGAAACATTCAGGAGATGGAAGCCTGAGAGGGGAGAGGAAGGCAGCCACCCAAAGCCGGAGGAGGGGACTGGGGGGCCAGGAGCCGGGCCCTTCTCCACCAGAAGAGGAGGGGCAGAAGCTGGCTCAACCCATACCCACGGCCCACCCATGTGTGGGGAACAAGAGTGCCAGAGGCCCAGAGCTCTGAGGAGGACAGGTGGGCCGAGAGCCAGCCCAGATCCCCAGCCCGCCTGAGGTCTGTGCAGTTTCCCTCACTAACATGGGGCCTTTCTCTGAGCATGCGCACCCCGCAGTATAGGCTGCGGGCGGCCCCAAGCCCCACCCAGGGGGCTCCTTATCATTTGGGAGGGGCTTCCTGGGCCTGCTGAGTTGGAGTGAGGGCGTTTCAGCCCCGACTTCTGTGGGCCCAGGCTTTCTGGAGGGCATGCACTGCACTGCCCTCCCCACCCCGAGTCACTTACTTGGGACCTGCTGTGTGGGCTGCTGCCACGCCTGGTAGGTGCTGCCCCAGCCCTGGGTCAGAAAGGCCGGAGGACCACTGTGGATGACAAGAGAGTCACTCGTTCCTGCGGGTGTCTCCCTCTTCACTGCTCACCTCCCTCACCCCAGCCAGGCATCACTGGACCCTTGCCTGTTGGCAGTGGCCAAGCGATGACCCTAATCCTGTCTGCCCCCAGCTGAGTCACAGCAGGTTACCTACCTCACGGGGGTGCTGTGGGGGTTGCCGTTCACCTTGGCAGCCATGTTTGGGAAGCACCCAGAGCTCCTTGGAGGAAAGGTGCTGGGAAAAGGTGAAAGAAACACAATGGAACTGAGTGCCCCCCAGTGCAGGGCTTGGCCCCTCCCCTCAGCCCCAGGGCACTGAGCTCTCCTCCAGGGGGCGGTGGAACAGGAAGACCCTCTGTCCTCTGGAAGGTTCCCACCCCATTGCTGAAGTCAGTGAGTGACAGGCTGGAGGGACCACTGGTGAGAGGAAAAGAAATGAGTCCTGCCCATACCCAGAACTTTAGGCCCTGGCCCTACTAGAAGGAGCTGGAAAGGAGGACAGTGGATCTCTTGGGAGCAAGCGAATTCTCCCAGGCAAGGCTGATGCGAAAGACTCACTTTTGATGAGGTGGGGCAGGTGGCTGGCTGAAGGGACTCTGTCCGAAGGCTCCAGGTGCTCCAAGACTGGTCCCCTGTGGCGGCACAGAGGGAGCTCTCACCCACTGTTGGCTGCACAACTCTGCCCTCTGCCCAGGCCCACCCCAAGGCAAAGCCCAGCTTTTGGGGGGCTGGCGTTGAGTGAAGTAAGGGCACTGTGCACTCACACTAGCCTTCCTTCCCACAGCAGGCTGCATTTGCAGAGATGGCTCCTGCCCTCCAGTGACATACCACCACACAGCTAATCCTGGCACCACTACAGCTGCCCTGGCATATCACCCTGGGGGTAGGGACCAACCTGCTTAACTCTCCCGTCAACTTAGGCTGGCCCAAGGCTCTTTCTGCCATTCTACGTCCCCACTGAGGTGAGCAGTGGCCCATCTGTCCTCCATCAACACTCCCTTTCTTTATCTGCCTTGAGGTGCCTGAAACTAAAGCCAGAGTCAATGAAAGCTGCTGCTGGGCTGGCCGCCAGGGCAATGCCACCAGAGTCCCGGGGCAGTGCTGGGGGGAGGCTGCTGCCCCAGCCGCTCGTCTAAGCCTGCAGGGGACAGCTCTGGGGCCTGGCTGCTGCGGCCTCGGTGCACCCTGCCAGGATTCCTTCCTTGCTTTTGGGCCTGGCTCTGGCACTCCCTGGGTCGCCGACCCTCCCCCTTGGCAAAGCGGGAGGGGCTGCCCTCATGTGCTGAGAACCCACAGGCACAAGCACAAGGTTTCGGGAAAAGCTGGCACCCTGGACATCCAAAAGAAAACAGCTATGATTAAGCCGGTGGGGGAAGGACCTGGTACGTACGCCAACTTTCTCATCTATGAGCTGCCTGGCCACCTCGATCTGCTGGGGAACCCCCCTGATGGTGAATCTCCGCAGGTTGGGGTCGCTGTTGGGAGGGGGGTTCCTCTGGAGCTCCACATGCGCCCCTGACTGCTGGTTGATGCTTTTGATGTTCTCGCCCCCTGCAGACAGCACAACACAGACAGAAGAGTAAGCAGCTACTGAGGCAACCCCTGAGGCCATGGGGCACTCACTCCAGAACAGGACTCGGGGGTATCATGTCAGCACTTGCCCTGACGGTAGAGAACTACTCTATTCTAAAGTGGTTCTAACAAAACCAGGGCTCTCTCACTTGCAAAACTAGCTGTTTGGAGTGAAGCTGGACTTTTTCTCAAAGCCAAGCTGAGGCCACAGATGCCATTTGGCACCTCCATGTGGATGCCCGCGTGTGAACTGAGGCCTGTGGGTCTACACCATGGCACTCACCCTTGGGGGCCAGCTGTGGGGCTCCCGCCCAGCTGGGAACAGCACTGCCCTGCTCAGCACAAGAACGGTGACCCAAAGGCCCCTCCATGGCACAACTGGGGCCCTGAGCCTAGCTGTGGGCAACTTTTTCCACAGGCCAAATAGATGACCACAGGCCCCAACCATGCCTGGAGCCCACTTGGGCCCTTAGTATCCAACCCTTCTCAAGATTCTGGCTCCTCCAAGGGTGACAGGTCTAGACAGGCAGTGCAAGGACGGAGTAGGGGTCAAAGAGGCCTGGGTGGAGCAGAGCCGATGAAAATTTAGTTGGTCTCTTTCAAAAACCTGTGAGAGTCTCAGTCCCTTAATGAAATTTGCGTAATAAAAGCTCCAGCAGCTAACAATGGCTGGATTCTCCTTCTGAAGAACTTGTGGCTCTGCTGTGCTCAACTCCGAGGGGGATGGGGGTTTGTTAGGAGGAGCCAGCATACAAGGATAACTTGGAGCAGAGTTTGGCAAAAGTGGAGAAAGAGGCAATCCGTTCCAAAGCTGGTAAAGGGCAGCAGTGAGCTGCAATGATCAACAGCAAAGACCAGGTGCCAGTGTCAGCCACTCCTCCCTGCCCAGTCAAAACGGACCCTAAAGGCCACGCGCCACCTCCCCAACCATCCAAACACTCCAAGCTTCCCTCCACCCACTGCCAGAAAAGCCCCACCTCAACAACCTATCAGGCCGGCGGGAGGGGAGGCAACGGGCAGACATAAGCTGCCTCTTGGCAGGACTCTACAGGGGTCAAGGAGTGAAAAAGGAGACCCGGGCAGGTGGTCCTTCCTGATGGTAACAGGAGCAGCCCTCATAAGGGAGGAAAGACGCCAGGAGACCTGGCACGCAGATAAGGTCACACGCAGAAGAGGTCAGTTAAGTTTAGGGTAGTTGCAAAAAAAAAAAAATCAACAAAACCAAATGCTGTGCTTGTGATTTCCGTAAAGTCCTGCTGAGTTTCGGAGAAGCATCCCTACATTTTCCACCCTGGCCATACCCGCCTCTTCCTGCAGGCACACCAGGCCAATGCCCACAGCTCTGATTTGCCTCTGGGCCAGTGTGAGCTCCTCCTGGGAAATCATTACTTCTGCCCTTTACTCAGAAGCCATGGATTTTATCTTCTTTGCACCATAAAAAGCGGGCTCCTAGGCAATGGTTTTTGGAGAGCAATAAAGAATAGGAACTTGGCCGAGCGTGGTGGTAATCCCAGTACTTTGGAAGGCCAAGGCGGGTGAATCACCTGAGGTCGGGAGTTCGAGACCAGTCTGGCCATCATGGAGAAACCCCGTCTCTACTTAAAATACAAAAGTAGCCGGGCATGGTGGCGCATGCCTGTAATCCTAGCTACTCAGGAGGCTGAGGCAGGAGAATCGCTTCAACCTGGGGGGTAGAGGTTGCAGTGAACCAAGATAGCGCCAGCCCGGGCAACGAGAGCAAAGCTCCGTCTCCAAAAAAAAAAAAAAAAAGAGACTAAAACGGAGAACATTTTCACAGGCACACCTAAGACTTGAGGGAATCCTACCAGCCTCTGGCCAGATTCATTTGGTTTGGAGGCAAAAGCACAAGGGCACAAGTGTCTGAGATTGAGAGCCCTGGGGTCCCCAGACAGCTGAGGCCCCAGCCTTCATTGCTGGGCCCTGGGACCCTCGTCCCCAGGCCTTGGGCGCATGCTAATAAGGTGAGGAGGCGCCACAAAACCTCTTGGGGCCAGAAGGAGTTAATTTAAGTTCATCTTCCTTCAAAATGGGGTCACTAGCTTGGCACATGGTGGCTGTCTATAGACTCATTCAGCAGCCCGCTCCATTCTTCTACCTGACCGGGGGCAGAAGCGCCCCACCAGTGGCCCCCTGGCTGGATGTGAAATCGTAAAGCAATTAATCAAACCTGCTAAAAGGCCTGGCTGACAAGAGCAGGCTGGCTGCGCTATCTGTCAATGTTGCCGTGTTTATCATGGAAATCCAGCAGGGGCCAGGGAGGCTCTGTGTCTGTCCAGGCCAGAGGCCAAGGAAAGCTGGGCCTGACTGTGTGGGGCTCCTTTCTCCCTTGCCCAGGCGCCTATGTCAAGGAAAAGAGGTGCTTCACACCGGCCCCGAGGGAGGGGGTGTGTGTGTGTGTGACATAGAAAGATCCTCCCACATATGAGACATTTATTAGAGTTTTAGGCTGCTATTCAAGCATGGGACACAGTATCAGTGACTGCTTCGCTCTCATCACTGTTTTCTAGGAATCATTCAGGATGACTTTGTGGAGAAGAAACTACTCACACCAAAAGCTCACTATGAGGATGCGTCATGGCGAGGCAACGACACTCGGTCAGGGTGCAGAGACACAAGCAAATGAAAACTTCGCTGACAAAATGATTTGCAAAAGGCCAAGAGAGCAGAGAGCTAATCCTCCACCTACAGGGATCAACTGGCTGCAGCCCCGCAGTCAGGCCGACGGCCTGCGCAGTGTGAGACTTCTGGCAGCCTCTGGTGCAGCCTGCAATATCCCCGAAACACTCATCAGCCCATGCACCTGCCAGCAAAAGAACACAAACCCATATTGTTCCTACCAGCTCTAAATGATTCATCATCTAAAAGACAACATGGTTGCTTGCATTTTGCAAGAGCATAAAACCCAGTGTCCGTGAACAGGGACAAGGACAGCTCCTGGGAGGCGAGTGTGGGGGGCTCCTGCCCTGCCCAGCTCTGGAGGTCTCTGCTGGTGAAGCATCCCCAAGTCCTGCCTATAAAATACAAGCACCCCTCAAGCAGCTAAGAGGTATTTGGTGATCAAAGAAATCTGAGAAACTCTGCAGAAAAGACTATTTTCTCCACAGGCTGTCAAATACTTAAGGAAGGCAAATACGAAAAAAACCCAGTGACGACGGGAGTCCCCCACTGACATCAAGGCCTGGCTCAGAGCCCCACGGAAGCCGAGCCCCGCTGCCATGCTGGGGAAAGGCCCCACAGCCTCGACCCTGGTCTCAGCAGCCTTTCTGGGTCCCAAGGCTGACCAAGATGAACTGCCGCCAATAGCTGAGAAATATGCCTGTTCTCTCTCTGTTTCTCAGTGAAGGCTCGGAAGCAGCTACAATAGCCATGAATGAGGGTTTCCTCCTGATGTCGCCAAAATGCCTAGAAACAACTAACAAATCAATGTTTACTTGCTCCACAGAGCAGCCATGATAAAAAAACGGTTCTTATCCTTTTATCCTGTAGAAAGGATGAAAACCATTTTCCCATGTTGTGCGGACCAAGACCAAACGGTAAGGGAAAGAAGCGACACACTGTGGAGAAGGAATTTTCACTGAGGACATCATCTTAATTGCCCCTCTCAGTTCCGTGGAGGTGAGTTCATTACCAGTCAATTGACAAAGGCCCCCATCTTGTGCAGGGTACCTTTTTACCAACCTGAGCTGCCTCAACAGGCAGGAGGTTTTACTGTTGTCTCTCATACTCACAGCGGAAAATTCAGTTTGCTCCTCGCAACAGCCCCATCAGCAGCCTCAGAGAACCACGCCAAGCAGGCTTTTGGCAGAAGGCAGCTACTGCCCCCAGACTGGGCAGCCCCAGCCTGTGGCTGCAAAGGGACTTCCCCCCAGGTTCCGGAGGGCCATGTGACCTGCCTTCCCTCGAGCCAAACAGCTGGAGGGGGGCGTGAAACCCCAGCTGCCTCTTACCTTTGCCTATGACGAGGCCACACTTATCGGCTGGCACCGTGTATGTTATCTCCTGGACACCACCAGGGGCTCCCACGCTCCAGTCGCCTCGGCCACGACCCCTTCCTCTGGCTACTGCCAGGCCTCCAAAGCCATCTCTTTCCTGGAAAGATCACAGGGCTCTAGTGACTGCCACTGCCATAGCACCACTGCTCCCCTTCTCCAGGGAGGAGGCGAAGTGACAGGATGTAATCAATGCCGCTCATTAGAACCTAGCACCTTTCCACTTCCGATTCTGAAGGGCTCTTTCCAACCAGAATGAACACCAATCAGGTGCATCCGGGGAGGATGTGTGCAGATGGACGCACGTGGTTACAAGAACAGCTCAAATGTACCCAACAAAAATAGGCAGGCAGATACAAACTCCAAGGACAAAGCCCAGCGGCCTTTCCCTGGAGCTTTCCTCGCTGGAATCAAGAGCTGGTTTTTCCCTTGCAGCTGAGGCCGCTCTTTCCTGTGGTGGACACATGCTGGGCCTATGGGAAGCCAGGTGCGCAGCGGCCTGCTGACTCTCCCCTACCTGGCACTGCTGTGAGTCACGACACCTGGCACTCCAATCAGCAAGGAGGAGGAATGGATTTTATTCTTGGTTGTTGTGCCCTCAAGCAGCAGCAGCAGCAGCAGATTCAAGAGTGAGCATTCGGGGCTACTTCAGAAGGGAGAGACAGAGGGAACCAGCCAGGGCCTCCTCTCCATGGGAGAAGTCTCTGAAGCATTCTCCCACTGTTCACCCGGCGCACAGAAAAACCTCAGTCTAACACCTGGAGAGGAAGAGTCCTTTCATTCCGAAGGCAACAAGTCTCATTCCAGCTGCTGTCCTCTGAGTCATTTTGGAGCTGCAGTATTTAAACTCTTTTAAATGTTGAGGGTGAATCTGTCAAGCTAAGAGCTATTTTGTGGAAGGGAGAAGCTGCACAGACTTTCAACACACTGAAGAAATGTTTGGCAAAACCTGCTCATGTTGACTGAAAGTAAACTGAACGTTTACCCAGAATCGAGACCAGCAGAAAGCTGAGGTAATTGGAGTGCTTTTCTCCTGCGTCCTGCTTCATGAGAGACAACTGCCAAGTAAATAAGGCAATTTTAGGAATTTATGTTCACACATCACACGAGCGCACATGCCACAGATCTCGAAGACGAGGTTCTCTCCCAAACATCTGAGCCTCTGCAGCTCAAGGTTCATAAACTTTTTCTTTTTGAGATGAAGTTTTGCTCTTGTTGCCCAGGCTGGAATGCAATGGCGGGATCTTCGCTCACTGCAACCTCTGCCTCCTGGTTCAAGCAATTCTCCTGCCTCAGCCTTCTGAGTACCTGGGATTACAAGCATGCGCCACCACACCCGGCTAATTTTGTACTTTTCGTAGAGATGGGGTTTTACCATGTTGATCTCTAACTCCTGAACTCAGGTGATCCACCCGCCTTGGCCTCCCACAAGTGCTGGGATTACAAGTGTGAGCCACCACGTCCAGTTAATTTTCTATTTTCAGTAGAGATGGGGTTTCGCCATGTTGGTCAGGCTGGTCTCGAATTCCTGACCTCAGGTGATCCGCTTGCCTTGGCCTCCCAAAATGCTGGGATTACAGGTGTGAGCCACCACACCTGGCCAAGGTTCATAAACTCACAAAATAGGATGTTACAGATCATTTAGAGCAGGGGTGCCCAATCTTTTGGCTTCCCTGGGCCACACTGGAAGAAGAATTGTCTTGGGCAATCCCATAAAATACACTAACACTAATGATAGCTGATGAACTAAAAAAAAAAAAAAAAACCTAAAAAAGATGTCCTAACATTTTAAGAAAGTTTACGAATCTGTGTTGGGCTGCGTTCAGTGTCGTTCTTGGGCCATGTGCAGCCCGTGGGCTGAACAAACTTGATTTAGTGGCTGTTTTATAAACCGAAGAGTTGCCTGGGTCTCCAGTTAAGACCCAAGACCCTCCCCTGGAAATTCTGATTCAGCAGATCTGGCGTGGGGGCCTACGCATTTGTGATTTGAGTAAGAACCACCAGATGGCTCCTAGGGGATCACAGGGAGAGCACTGCCTGGTAAAAAGCCTGAGTCTGCTGCTGAGAACACCAGACCCAGGGGTTCAAAGGCTGCTCCAAGGTCACATGACTGATGTCAGAGCTGGGACTATAATTTCCAATCTCGGCCGGGCATGGTGGCTCACGCCTGTAATCCAAGCACTTTGGAGGCCAAGGCGGGTGGATCACTTGAGGTCGGGAGTTCAAGACCAGCCTGACCAACAAGGTGAAACCCTGTCTTAAAAAAAAAAAAAAAAATTTCCAATCTCTTGCTTTATTCTTCAGTTCTGGTCATTCTCAGATTTGTCCTCAGTCCTGCCGTCAGTTACAGAGTTTCCTAGCACTGTCACACAGGCTGGCTCACAGTCCAAAGATGTGCATGAAATCTAGTGCATAAAGGCAGCTTCAGGACTTCGGAGGACTCTGAAGTGCTTTCTACCACTAGGACTGGATTTCACTTAACATAGTTTAACATTAACTACACTTGATTATCTGAAACTTGGTGATTAATCTGCATGGTATTTCTCCACACAGTTTAAACAGCTAGAAACTTACTGTGTAAAGGCAATCTAGATGCTGAGGTAAATAAGGTAGAAGAGTAATTAATGAGCAGAAAAAAAATCCCATGAAGGCAAGAAAGAGGCTAACGCAGAGAAACTGCTGGCTTCCAATAACGTGACTTGCACGTCTTGGTCTCATGGCGACTGCTCTGTGGTGCTGCCTGGGGAGCCCCGGATAGCACTTTCCACTTCTGCATTTGAAATACGTGAGCTCCACAGAGCTGGACCCACCTGGGCTGTAAGAATTAGCTCGTTGATGACGTGCGCTGCATGCTGACACCGATCGGGAGGGCCCATGACCTGTGCAGCTCTTTCTGGACTAATCCCATCGTCTGAGGAGCCAGGTAAGAGACAGGATTAGAAAAAAGCCCAACGTTAGAAGGAAACAAAGGTTAATCTGATTCCCAAATACTCTTCCCCGAAGTGCCAAAAGGGGCAACAGGAATATCGTCAGCTCCAGGGACTCTTTGGGAGTGATGTGGTCGACAGGAAAATGTGTGTAATTATATCATTTCACATGTTTCTGGTCAATGCTCAAATCTTATGCAGTTATAACCATTTAAAAAATATATCATTAAAGAACTAAAACAAAACTTGACTTTGAAAAAGCCAAAGGCAATGGAGTAGAGCTATGGCAACAGTTCCCAGAAATCAGCCTGCCATGTTTTCCTCTTTTCAGACCATGTAGAAAATTTTGCTCATAAAGGCAAATTTATAAAATTTAAAAATTTGTCCTTTATTGTAAGATGTTTTGTCTTTTTATGTGGGTTTAAATTATCTCCAATTTAATAAAATCAAAATTATATATATATATTTAAATATATATTTTAATATTTATATATTTTTAATACTTATATATATTTAAATATATATATATTTATATATATATATATATTTAAATATATATATATTTATATATATATATATATTTAAATTCTACTTGGCAAAATCAAAAGCTGACATACTATGCATTTTACTAGTCCAAGGGAAAAAAAAAAAGGCCTGGAAATCATTCTGGAGAAAGGTGACCAACATATATCCAGGGAGAGAAAGGAAGGGCAGGGGAAGACAGTAAGATTGGTAGTCTGGCAGCAGAATGTTGCAAGGAAGAGAAAGGTGAACACAAATAAACCAGCAGCCAAGCCCTTGTTTTGTCAGGTGTTTTATCATCCTTATAACACTAAGGATTTTTAAATAATTAAAACCCACCTGGTTTAAACTGAATCCTCACACCAGCATCATTCTGGATCTTTTTGATCATTTCTCCGTTTCTTCCTATTACAATCCCCACAGCAAACCTAGGCACAGATACCTAGGTACAGAGAAACCAAATCTCATCAGAACTTTTCAAAAACCTGTCTTTTTAAAGGACACTTTTTTTTTTTTGAGACAGAGTCTTGCTATGTCGCCCAGGATGGAGTGCAGTGGCACGATCTCAGGTCACCGCAGCCTCTATCCAATGATTCTCCCACCTCAGCCTCCTGAGTAGCTGAGACAACAGGTGCTTGCAACTATGCCTGGCTAATTTTTGTATTTGTAGTAGAGAGGGAGTTTCATCCTTGTTGGTCAGGCTCTGCTCTTGAACTCCTGACCTCAAATGATCCACCTGCCTCGGCCTCCCAAAGTGCCTGGCCAGGACACTTTTTTTTTTTTTTTTTTTTTTTTTTTTGGCAGAGTCTCGCTCTGTTGCCCAGGTTCCAGTGGCATAATCTTGGCTCACTGCAATCTCGGCCCCCTACCGCCCCCAAGGTTGAAGTCATTCTCCCTGCCTCAGCCTCCTGGGTAGCTGGGATTACAGGCACCCGCCACCACGCCTGGCTTATTTTTGTATTTTTTAGTAGAGACAGGGTTTTGCCATGTTGGCCAGGCTGGTCTTGAACTCCTGACCTCAAGTGATCTGCCTGCCTCGGCCTCCCAAAAGTGCTGGGATTACAAGCACGGACACGCCCGTCCCAGGACACATTTTTAAACACACAACTTAATTTTTATTAGAGTGCATTCCTGGAAATAATAGAATAAAGGATATTTTTCCCTTTTAGGAATAATATTGTGGTTGATGACTGCATTCTTAACTGTTAAATGCATCCGATTTGAGACATGATCAAAATATAAAAATGAATAAACCCTACAGATAGATAAAACATGGAAAGTAGTAATCTTGCTTTCCAGTAAACACACCATACACACTGATTCACATTGATTATACTGGTAGCTCTTTTTTTTTTTTTTTTTTTTGAGACGCATCCTTGCTCTATTATTACCCAGGCTGCAGTGCAATGGCATAACTGTAGCTCACAACAGCCTCGATCTCCTGGGAGGAGTGACTGCCCCTCCCTGGCCTCTAGAACAGGTGGGACTATAGGCATGTGCCATGCCCGGCTAATTTGAAAGAAATTTTTTTTTTTCTGGTAGAGACAGAGTCTGGCTATATTGCCCAGGCTGATCTCAACCTCAAGTAGTACTCCTGTCTAAGCCTCTCAAAGCACTGGGATTATCGGCATGTACCACCATGCCTAGCCCTAGAGGTTCTTTCAAATGTGTTTTTTTCCTTCATTTTTCTTTTATTGTGGCTAAAATAGACACAATATTTATCATTCAATGACTTGTAAGTACACGATTCAATGATGTTACATATATTCACAATGTTGTGTAACCATCACCACTATCCATATCCAAAATATTTTGTCATCCCCAACAACCCTGTACCTGTTAAACAATAACTCCTCCTTCCCCCAGCATCTGACAGCTTCTACTGTACTTTCTGTCTCTATGCACCTGCCTCTTCTAGCTGCCTCAGACTAAGTGGAATCACACAGCATTTGTCCTGTATCTGTCTTATTTCACTGAGCATACCGTTCGCAGGGTTCAACCATGTTGTTGCATATAACAAAATTTCATTGTCTAGAATAGATTCTGATCCTATTGCAACCTCATCAATAAATACAGGCTGCTGAGTTTGATAGAATCATGACATACATCACCAAGAACATATGAACTTTGGTTTTTACCTGGGCAACTGGTTAACCTCTAAAGCAAAACCTCAAAACCAGGGGAAATGGCCCATGCCGGGAAATGCAGCCAGCTCTCCCCACCGCAGGCCGAGTCTGACCCAGTCCACCCTCACACCCGCCCTAAGAAGTGGGCAAATTCTTAAAGGTTGTGAGACAAAAGTTAACTAATTTGCTCAAGGTTAAAGAGCTAACAGAAGTGTGACCTACAACTTTAATCCTCATCTCATTTGCCTACTAACCTGTCATTTAAGCATACCTCTATACTGCCTCCTCCCATTCGGGAGCTGAAATCACTGCGTACACCCCGAAAGTCAGCTTGGTCTTTTTCTCGGATAATCTCTAGTACCATTTCTCTTGCTTGCTGCATAAACACAAACAAAAAGCATTATGAGAAAAACATCCTGAAAAAAGATAAAACCTTTCTTGAAATTTCAAGATCAAAACCTCTTAAGCTGGGTTTAAAGAAGGCGCTCAGCTGTAGCACAATTCACTTATTGCTTATGGGACAGGTAGGGGATGCGTGCATCAAATCTTAAGTGACGTGTTCTTTACACTGCCCAAATGTCCACACAGGTAAGGGTCCCCCTGCTTTAAAAAGTCTCACTTGGGTCAGCACATCTGCGTGTGATCACAAATGGATTCCTATCATCCCTAGGTGTTTTTAAACGTTTAAATCTTTTTCTTTCTGATCAACAAAGTGGATTGACCTAGGTGTTTCTTGCTGCCATTTCTTTCTAGCAGGAAGGGGTGTCTGAGAGCTCCCAGTGAGGGCAGGTCCATGACAGAGAGGACTTTGTCAAGACCTCACATCACAGAGGCACTCGAGATTCAAACTGCCCTTCTCCCCTCAACATGTGCTTGGTAAGTCTATCCCTGCAAGTCGGCCAGCCCATGCCAGCACCAGCCACACAGGAATCTGCGCTGAAGACCTACCGTACCTTACAACTCAAGGGAACGTGAGAACTGTGTCTGGGAAAAAACAACACAAACCCAACAGCAATTTAAACCTTAGGACATATGGAGAAATCTGGACATGAGATGATGTTTTAGAAGTACAGTTTTCTTAGGAGATACATGCTTAAGGATTTAGGGGTAGGGTCGTAACATCTGCCAATTACAATGGTAAAGAAACACATACACATGCACATACACACAGCAAATGTTACGCAGTTTGAAGAGATACATAGGTGCCGTAAATATAGCAGACTCCATCTCCTAAATAATAAAACAATGTGAAATACAGTTTTAAGATTTAAAAAATAGTAAAACCCATTAAGTTCAAATTATTTTCCTGCAAATTTATGAAACATTAATGGTATGTTATTTGCTTGGGGTTTTTTCCTACAAAAGATACTATCGAAGGCTGTGATAGAGAAAGAAGGCCTTTGAGGGAGGGTGGCCGAGAGGCAGGCACTCTGTGGGCACCCCTAGCCTGCCACAGGCCTGGAGTCCGACATACTGGAGCCCACGGCTGGACTCTGAGCAGGCTGCGGAAAGGCGAGAAGCAATCCGACTCCTTAAATATCCAACTGTTCACACTGAGAGAAGGCCGGGAGCTCTGGAGGAGGCAGCACATGGGGACTCTGGCCTGATGGAAGCGAAGGACCACATCAATGACTGGAGTCCCTGGGCAGAACAGTGCCCACCACTGCCTTCACTCCTGTTCCAAAACTGGTATTTCACAGGTATACCTTGACCAGCTTAGCTGAAGGATAGGGTTCAGAATTAGGGGAAATATTTTGCCAGGGATAGAAACCTTCACTGCTCCCAGAGAAAACCCCAATGCTCCCAGAGAAGACCCGTTGTTGATGGTGGCCTGGCTCGCCAAGGAGCATCACCCCGGAGCTACTCTGAATGTGGCAATGGCAAGACAGGCTGCAGGTGGCAGGAAAAATGTACATTCGTGTTTCACTGAGAACAGACAAAAACCCTACACCCTCTGCTCACTTGAATTCCTGCTACTAGCAAGAGTTGGAAGGATAGGACCACCCCAGGGGGCTCAGGGTGCATGACACTTGCTATGAGGGTGCACAGCCACAGCCACTTGGGTGGCTCTGGTACCTGTGCTCACCTCCAACCTCAGCTCTGAAGGGCTTGCAAAATAAGCCCAGAAGAGAGCAGGCAAATAATAGCCAAGCAGGGCCTGCATCTAAGCTACCACAGATCAGCAAATCACAACTGCACCCGACCCGTGCTACCAGCCAAAGCCTGGAAATGCTGTGCACATGCACAGTGCAGAACACCCACCACCAGCCTCACGTGCTACTGGGCACTTGAGATGTGGCCAGCGTAAATGAGGAGCTGTTTTTATTTAATTTGAGTCAATTTAAATAGCCACAAGTAGCTAAGGACTCTGGTTTTGGGAAGCACAAACCTAGATTCTTTTCATGGCCCAACTCTGTTGAGGAAAACAGTTTACCTTCGATACGGAACAGCCAGTTTCACAATGACTTGAGGAAGATAAAAGCTCTAGGTTACCACAAGTCATAGTCCCACGTCCAGGACTCACCCAACCTACGGTTTCTTTCCTACCTGTACTTTAAATGGGTCTCCAGTGATACGAAGAGGCTTGTCTGCTCCCGTGGGCAATGGGCCGTCCTGGATCATGACCATCTTCACGCCTGTCCGCTCCTGTGGGGGAACATGCACCGCCATAGCCCTCACTGTCATGAATAAGGATGCAGGCCAGCCCAAAATGGGATGTAGTCACACCCACCATAAACCCACATCCCACCCACCACCAGGGCCTTGCAACCTGGGCCACAAAGCTGGCTTCTGTGACAGCAGACACAGGTCAGGTAAGCCCATGTCCAAACGGGATAGGTAAAACTAGCTCCTAAAAGGATTCTTTCCACTTTTTCCAGTCCCTGGAGTGTCTAAGCACTAAGGAGCTACTTTTACTGAATGCCATGCACTGGGCACGCACGCCATTTCACATGATCTGATCAGAACTTCTGCGGAACTGTGAGTGAAGTCCTGCCGTCTTTCCACTGCAGAGCATGCTGCCCTTGGATCCAGAGCTAATGAGTGGGGGGCCACAATCTGGAGGCTGAGGTCCCAAACAATAAACTGTCAGTCTACATGAGGATACCATCCTTACAACCAGGACCCAAGGACCGCGTTATGAGAGGGCATGCAAGGGAAGCCACGATCCTTTACTCAAAACTGCAAAATCCCTTTTCAGAAAGAAAAGTTTGCTTATAACTAATATGGCAGCATAACTGAACTCACGTCAGTATATTTTTTGCCTTTCTTTGAGTGTGAGTATTATTCTATTTAGCTACAGAAATATGCATTGATTTCAGGGTACAACCCCAGAACTTGCTGGCAGTGTGAAATCCTGAAACCTGTTTGGTTCCAAGTGTCTCAGATGAGGGATTCTGGCACGAACAGCAGCTAATGCTCATGGAGCATTCACTTACTAATAGGCTCTTACATAAAAAGAAAAGAACGGCGATTATTTCGGCTCCATCACAACAGTGAAGCTAGCACTCGCCCCTTTTGACACACAAAGACCCCGAACCTCCAAAAAGCAAATGAGCACATTTAAGACCAACCAATTAGTGAGGAGGAATGTTGGGTCAGAGCCCCCGACTCCAAACACTGCAATTTTGTCTCAGATGTAGTCCTCTGAAGATAAAAGCAGCCCTCACAGAGCTCACTACCAAAAAGGCTGCTGAAAGTTCACAGGGGCCCCTGCTAGGGCACACCTGGCCTAGTCCTTGGCATCAGACATGGCCGTGGTATATGTTCAGACACTGTCTGTCAAACGGAAGACGGAAACCTCAGCTGCACAAAGCCAGCCCCGCCAGGGAATGCCGGCCGAGAGCAGATCTCCTGGGCCCGGAAGCTGAAGAACTGCTGAGGACGGCCGCCGTGCTGCAGGCTGCGGACTCACATACCTGCAACTGCTTGATTGTTTCCCCTCCTCTGCCGATGACCAGACCCACTTTAGATGCGGGAATGAGAATCTCCTGGATGGTGCTGTTGCTGTCTATGTCATTATGAAAGCCAGGTCCATTTCGACAGCGGTCCACAATCTGCCCCAGGAGTCGTTTGGCTTGTCTTTGGGAGGGAAAAGAACCACAAGAGAACCAGCATTAAAGGAAGGCTCTATGTGCAAGACAGGCAAACAGCACTGAGGGAAAAACCTGAGGGAGTCAGGACAGCCCTCCATCCAGCTCCAGCTCCTGCCCCCACAACCCGGAGGTCTCTCTGCCATCTGCCACGCTACTGGGCTGGAATTTAAAAGCAACACACACCACAGTACCAACACTGCAACACAGAGCCTTGATGAGCGGGCTACTGCCAGACTCCACCCCTTTCAGGCCTGCCCTCTGCTCACGCTTGTGCGTCCACAAACGTGTCATCTCCTACTAGGATGACAGCTGCTCTGGGGGCAGAGACCATCTTTTACTCCGTTACATCTCTCTGTTCCAACATGATCCTTCTCACAGAGTATACTCAATAGATATTTGTTAAGTAAACGCAGGCAGGAGAGACAGCCAGCAATGAGAAAGATGGGAAGAAAGAAAGCAAGGATTAGTACTCACTGTCTGACTCCTACAGTCCACGCTGCTTCTCCATAACCAACAACATTGCTCTATGACTTTTAAGCTAAGGCTACGAATCCCAGTTTGGTTCCAAGAGGTGGGAAGGGGCAGGCGGTGCTGGACGCAGCTGTGCACTCACAGACACCTGCTTGGAGCTTTCCGTGTCAGCCAAGTTGGGACCCTGCATGTCACGTGTCCTGCTATTTGTGCTGATTTATCTGGCAGTGTGGGAGGGACACTGCAATGTTGCAGCAGCACAACCCAGACTACCAGAGTCACCTGTTGGGCCAATTTCCTTTTCTGCACCAGAATTTCTCCTGGCTGTTATTTCTCGTATTTATTCTCTAAATTGCCACACACATTGGCTTCTCCAATGGAGAAGAATTCAGCTACTGAACAGGCTGGCTGTGCTGCTCACTGAAGAAAACGCAGCTTGTTTCCTCCTGAAGTTAGAACCCCACCGCCTCCGCTCCTTGGGTAGACACGAAGCAGGAATGGTTAGAAGAGTAGGAAGAAAGAAGAGAAAGGCAGGAAATAGATGTTGCCTTTCATAGTGCTGAGCCTTTGTGTACAGAATCAGCTTCGTGTATCTTCTCAGTTACAGCAGCTTTTTAATATTTTGCTAGTGTACTAGATTAACCTGTGTTGGAAGAAAAATGCCTTGACTCCAGCAAAACCATCCAGCTTGCCCTGTAATGCACACCTGCCAGTGATATTTATTCTGGTTCACTGCTTGCAATGTGATGGCAGAACAAGAGAATTTAAGCTCATCTGGACTCCCTGAGAAGTGGAAACAATAAAACAACCCTACCTATTGAGCCGGATTTAATCTTAGCACCCCGTCCCCAAATGCGGTGCCGCTCTGTAGACCGAAGAAGGACAGTGAGCAGGCTCTAAGGCAGTACGTTCCCCTTTCCCGGGACATTCCTGGATTTCTGAGGCCTGCACCTGGCATAAGGTTCTGAGCATGTGAGTAACGGGGTAGGAAAGCAGTGTTAGTCTTAAGGCTGCTGCAAGGGCGCCAAAAGGCAAGAAGACATCCTCTGGCCAGTCTGTACAGCCCTCTGAGTAGAGCAAAGGTCACGAAGAGTTGATTCATTTGGTTCACAAATATCAGAAGGGTAACAGGATAAGCCCCAGACAAAAGACCTGGTACCAGGATTCTCAGTAGTTCACCAAGTGACTGCCTTACTAATCCAGACCTGCTCAGGTGAAGGAGGTGTTAACAAGGAAGAAGTAAGTTGATTAGAGCGTTCAGGTGGGGTGAATGGACACTCCTGAGACCCTGGTTTGAAGGAGATGTTATGACAGCTGTGGGGTTTAGAACAAAGGTGATACCTCACGGATTTAAGGTGACAGAAAAACCCCTGGCACAGTAACCTCCCAGATTTTCTTCCCTAGAGAATTATTTGCCTGTGTGGCCAGACTGCAGCACAGATTGACAGTGTTCAGTAACAGTGGTGCCCTTCCATTTCTCCCCATCTGGGGAAGGAGGAAGAAGAGTGAAAGAAAAAGTAAATAAAATAAACTTACTCAATACTTTCTGGGGTTCCGGTAAGTACACAGGGCCTCTCTGGAATCCCAGAACTCTCTATAAGAAGAATCAAGAAGATGAGGGGTGTTGGTGGGCATCGGGCACACGCACCTCTGCCTCTGTACAGACTGTCTCTCTAGGGGCTTCCTATGCCAGCCCCACAGAGGCCCAGGCTCCCAGAAAAAGACAGTTTGCTTCCACGTGTGGACAGAATATTAAGCTGGTAGCTCCACCCTAGGTTCCTGAAGTAGAAACAAGTCCCATAGGGGAAGCCAGAAGGACACAACAGAGGTTTGAGTCGGTCCTGATACGTCTCAGCTTCACTTCTGACCCACTCGCATGCTAGTAGTTGTTTAAGTCACTTTATTGTGCTGTTCCTCAGTCTCTCCATCTGTAGTTTAATGGTCATTTGTCTGCACGTGGCTAGTAAGCTAGTACACTAGGAAGGAACCTAATGACATGCACATCAGGACCAGACCAGTCACTGCATGAATGTCCCAAGAGATCAGTGACATCTATGTGGAACCGGGCCACTTAACAAGAGAAACGCATTACTTTCCAACACCACACATGATGCTTCATTTTGCTCCTAGAAATTTGCTTCTTAAAATCCTTCCTCAAAAAAATAAAAGAGAAATAGCTAACAGGAGTTACTGCCTTCAAGACACTGTAATAAGTATCTTTTAACATGACAAACATTTCTCTAGCCAAATGTCCTTCAAACTCCTTCCTCTGCAACGGAAAGAGGTCAAACTCAAATTAGATGATAAAACCATAAATAAAATAAAAATTGTTCTTCACTCCATCGCTCTCCATATTGCATGGTCAAATGGACCCAGCTAGGAAAGGTCCTAAAATATGTTCAGTGAGTGCTAATTCAGCCAGGACCCCCAACTATCCTCTTCCCAAAAAGGGAAGGGACAGTCGCATCCACGGGAGCCAGCGTGCAGTCAAGGAGTGACCCCAAAGCCATAGGATTCCTACAGGTCCCACTATGCCACTGTGTCTGGCATAACATTCTGGTGCAGAAAACATCAGGTCCTAGAGTGGCAGGTGTTTGGCAAAGGGCCATGTCTGGCCACAGAGCTGAGGGAGCATTTACCCCAGAAGCCACACAGCAGGCCTTATCTCCGGGCCCACCTTTGCTCTGATCCTTCTGGTTCTCATTTGGGAGTTCAACTCCAGAAGTGCAAGGAAAACACCAATTGCATATACTTACCTAAGCAACAAGCAAAGTACCGAATCTGGACATTTTTGCAAAATACTCATTTCTATCAAACTGATACCGATTTTTTAAAAGCCCTTACCTGAAGCAATCTGAATTTTGCAACCAGATTCTGCCTGAATCCGTGAAATCTGCTCACCTCCCCTGCCGATAACTGAAACAAATTGAACAGGGTCAGAATACAAGCCCTCATTCCATATTTCACCATGCACGCATGAATGACCCAATGAATTCCATAAACTGTTACACTTGGCTCACACACCACATATCGAGTTGGCCCAGTGAGCCCATCTCCACTCTTTTGGGCAGGATGGCAGCAGAAAGCCTGTGTGAAAAGCCTACAGGCAGAGGATATTCTAGCTGAGGTGAGGAGAGGTGGGGAGCGGGGGGCACCCAGGGCCCAATGCTCTGGTTTCTCCCTTGGCCTGAAGAGACCTGCAGCATTTCAGGGCTGTGGGGAATGGCATGTGCAAAACATTCTACTACAGGTGACACTGACGAGAGAGATTATAACAAAAGAACATCCTGGCAAAGGAGCTCAGAAGAAAAAAAAAAGAGAGGAAAAAAGACGAGACAGGAATCGGGGAAAAAGTAGACAACATGGATACTTACTAAATCCAACCATTTTGTCAGGCACTTTGAACTCTTCCGTTATTACTGTCCTAAAAACAAAGAACATTTTGGAAAAAATATAGAATACAGAATTTTGCAGCCATTTTAGGTCCCCAAACTGCCCATACTGGCCATGTTGCAAGATAAAAGCTTAAAATGGATCAGGCCAATTTGGCCAACAAATCTACCACCATCTAGAGTGTCACTTAATAAGCCCTCTGGCCAATCATTCCTCTCAGAGAGCTAAGCCTCTCATTTCCTTGTGTCAGAGGAAGAAACCTTTGGGTCTTCATGAAACCATCAGCTCCTCTAAAAGCTGCCTTCTCTTCATATAGCAGCTCTCAGTGTTGCCTCATTCTGCCTGGTTAGGTGCCCTCTACCCAACGGGTCATCAATCCCTGGTCGCTGAAAGGTCGTCCGGGGCTGCGGGAGAGGTTCAGACTTCTATTATGGAGTCCTCTCTCGATGAAGAGATACCCAGCTTTTCTTCAACCTTCCTTGTTTCCTAATCTTTGTCTTGTTTTCTGGCCTCCCTTCTAATTTACGTCTGTTTTTTAAGATGAGATGCCCCAAACGGAACCAGCATCTGATAGAGGTGTAATCAGTGCTGACCAGGACAGAGTAATTACCTCACTTACTCTGCAAGGTACTTCTGTTAAATGCTATCCCAGCCATTATGTGCCTTTTTTTTTTTTTTTTAAAAACCTACTACTGCACTGGTTTTTTCAAACAAACCTTCAAATATGCCAGTGTATTGTGGACAATGTCCAATTTGCCCAACACCCCAGAAAGCAATTAAATCTAAACATTTACCTTGGGAGGATGCTAAATGCAAGTAGTTAAAAAAGAAAAAGCAAGCATTTTTAAACACCTCTCACACAGCTGGATTTTTGCCCATCACAGAAAGGACTGAGTGAGTGCATGTTTTTCGGGAAGGCGCAGCACTCAGAAGAAATGTAATAGCGTAAACAGCACTGGCCACCATATCATTTTGATGGGAACAGTCTTCTCCTTGTGGAGTTTATGTTCTCAAGCTTATGTGCAAGACGGGATTCTCTCCACCTCTTGGGGTATATGTGTCCTCCCCAAATCAGGCAATTCACTCCCAGCTGCCTAATCAGTAATGCCACGGGTGTGAATGCGAAGCCTCGGTGTCCCAGCACGCCGTGCAGAAGCCAGGTCCCTGTCTGGATGTGCTTCCTGACTCTGCTGTGAGGGACGGGTGGCAGGGCTTCTGTACGTGTAGCCAGGAGGCTGCTGCTCACATCGTGCGTAACATGAGCTGTCTACTCTCAGAAAATCTGACCTGGAAACTGACTACAGGGGCTACGGTGCTACCGCAATACCAAATGTCACAAAGCCCGGGCAGCTCTGGGCTCTGAGGAAGAAACACACCAAGATGAACTGCTCTGGGTTTCCAGGATGAAAATGTTCTAATCTAAATGCAAGGCTCAAATGTGTCTAAGGTATAAACACCTTGGAGAAAAAAATCCTGACTAGTTATGGCTTTACAGGAAAGCCAGCATTTGATACTAATAATCACCTCATTTAAATTTTTTAATTCATCAACAAACAAAGCAAAGAAACAGTAATAAAAAAAAACCCCCCGGATAAATCTTTTGTCTAACTGATGCCTGGTGATTTCTAGACACTCCCAAACATCAAGGCAGAATGCAAGATGACAATGCTGAAAGAAGGTTAAGGACAGCAACAGACACACAGCACAAAATTCATCCTTCTAGAAGAGAAAACTGCGGCAGTTTCTTGTATATTTTTTCCTTTTTGAAGTGGTTTCACAAGGGCCACTGTGACCACATATCTCCCACCTTACAGACTGGCCTTTGTAAAAGTCAGGGTTCTTTCTGTATCTCTCTTAAATCCTCAACGTTTGACACAGAAACACAGAATCAGCAGGGCTGAGGCTCTCTGGCAAGCCCCTGTCCCTTTGGAGGGATGGAACCCTGGCTTCTGGCCTCCCACCCACACTCGCCTGGCACCCAAAGCATTCTCTTGTGAGTGCCCGACCCTCACACTTCAAGGTATCTCTTCTCAGGTGAAGGGGCTGAGGATTAACAAAATACTTGGACCACCACAAAACCAGGTAGGAAAATCTCATTCTCTCCTTTTCAATTAAATGTACATTGGTAGAAAGAGCAACTCCAATCTTCTACAAGTATTTTAAGTTACTGCAATAATGGCTGACTTTTAATGCCTTGTATTAGTTTACCCCTGAGCTGACACTATCTTGGAAACGGCTAGCGAAAAACTCGAGTCTTAAAGAAGCCTAACCCATGGTTTTTCACACTCTCAACCTCTGACTTCCTAGCACTCTAGTACAGATGGCAGATCAATAAACAATTAGAAATGATCAATAAATAATAAAACATAACCCACTGCTTACCTTTGATGTACCAAGGCCCCTAACTGGTTACCTACTGTGGCAAAGAGAAAGAGAAAAAAAAAAAATCAAAGCATTAGCGTGGATAAACTAACTTCATCCTTACCATTCTTACCATTTTGGGGGCGGGGCCGGGGGCCGGGGGAAAGAAAGGCAGAAAGAAAGCAAACAGTAATTTAGGCTCAGTGGCTGAAATGAATGCTTTATATGATATGAAACAGGAGGGGACATCGTGATCAACACAGTCTCTAACCCAGTGTCCAGCTGAACACAGGATAAGAAATTGATCTGTGTGTCCACATGCTGAGAGGCCTGGGAGAAAATCCTGCTAGCCTAAATCCCTCTACCTTCCTACCTCCCCCCAGCTCTGGATCCAAACTCAATGTAAGGATGGAGAGAGAGCCTTCTTTCTCTTTTAAAAACAAATGAGAAGATTTAACCTGCGTGGATGCATTGTCAAAGACTGCTCCACAGCAGCTGTACTCATGAAGAACATACACATATGCTCCTCCTGGCCACAGGGGAGGAGACGCTCCCCCGGCCCCCCCACCAACGGCATAAGCATCTTAGGGAGAGGATCCGGCCTCCTCCCTCCACAGGCCTCGTCACAGACCCACCACAGCAGTCCGTGTGCAGCGGACACTAAGAATGAGCAACGCCTTTCACGCCCATTTCACAGAGACAACAGTGCCAGACAGCCTCTACTTATTAAAATCAACTCGGTAATCACATTCCCACAAAAGCACTTTAGCTAAGCTGTTTGTTCCAGTTTCTACTCTTTCAGCTATTGATGAGTGTCTCCTTCACCAGCCATCAGCAAAAATGATTCTGTGGTGTTTGTCTTTTGGAAAATGCAGCTCAAGAAACACAGTCAGCAGACGATGAAAAGTACAAATCCTAAACATATCACAAAGAACTGAATGCACCTTCCAAGATGCTGAAAAGGGCATTCAGAAATACAGCTTTGGGGAAAGTTATTACAAGGACATGAGATGAGTTGGAAAGGATCGATGACACCAACTCGAGGACAGAGTGAAATGGTTTGACATCTGAAACACATCTGAAATAGAGAGCCAACTGCTCTTCTTGTGCTTAAACTCACTGCTGTCATTCTCTGACTGGACTGTAAAGAGACAAAGGAAAAAAACCAGACCATGACATTTAAAAAGAAGAAAAAGCAAAGCAAAACAATGCTAGCAAAAAGTAAAC
Source organism: Alouatta palliata (assembly GCA_004027835.1). NCBI lineage: Eukaryota > Metazoa > Chordata > Mammalia > Primates > Atelidae > Alouatta > Alouatta palliata. The sequence continues at coordinate 21,712 of PVKV010005231.1, read as the reverse complement.
AAAGCTACTGAGTCAATACCGTATTTCTTCTGGATCAATAACAAGATAATGGTCTACAGCCAAAATATTGACACTAGACACTATTAATCTGCTTATCTCAGGGATAAGAGAATTGTTTTTTATTGACTCTTAAAATTTTCTTTTTGCATATCTGTTTGAATATAACACTCTTGCTTGAACAGGCAGTGGTCACAATTCCCATTTTGCATGAAAACTGGACAATCACCAGCTCAAGAAAGAAATCCTCATCAAAGACTCAGCCCTTGAATGATGTTGGGGCTGAGACATTCCTGAGGGAGGGATGCTGGCCACCCAGGGCAGTGGGGAGGAAAAGAAACACACCAAAGGAGAATGTCAACGGCCGAGTGTCCGTGAGCTTGGTTAGCTGTTCCTATTTATGAGTCAAGCTCAGCTTCCCAGATTGCTTTCAGTATTCCCCACTTAGTGGGTAAAAAAATCTAGTGAAGCCAGAAGAACTAAAATGTCTTGAAATGATGAGAACACAGAGGAAGAAGAGGCGCTCAGCATTCCTAAACCAGGGAAATGAGGCCGCCCTGCAGGCTGTGGTCCACTGTGATGTTTGGTAAAAGATCTCAAAGGGCTGATGATCTTCAGAAATTTCTCTCAGCCAGAAAAGCCAGAGAAACAGAGTAAAGGGCAGTGCTGCTACCATAAAGAACTTCCTGAGATTCATGAGAATATTCAGAGGGTTCCTTACAAAAGCCATTTGAAATGTTGTGCTCATCACAAAAATGGCAATTCCTTTTTGTTGGCAAAGTATGTGTCACAGGTGCCACGCACACGACACGACTGCTGCCAGCCACCGTGGAGGCGCTCATGACTGGAGATGAAAACGTACACACTATCACCCCACAAACAGATGGGCTGCTGAGAGCTGCACCACTGAGAGGAAATCAGGTTCTAGTCCAGAGTCAACTCTGAGCTGGTGGGTGCTTAGAAAGGATCAATCATTTCCCTCCTCCATGCAAATGCTAGAGCCCAAGGCTGAAACACACAATTCAAGTTTCATTCCTTTGCAACATTCCCATGTGGTGCCTAAAAATGAAAACCAGCAGTTAGATAAGACACACTGGGTACTCAACTCATATGGCCAACTTCTATGTCCAGCTTCAGGGACACGGACCTCTCCTCAGTCTGCACAATGAGGAGGGGTCACACTGAGGAGGTAGATGGGAACACCTATCATGTTCAATTGAATGGAACTACACTCATTGTCCTGTAAAAAAGAAAAAATGCTGAGTAAAAGCGGTCCTATTTCCACTAATGGTGTGCGCTGGTTGACAATGCATCTCCTTGCTTCAAAAGTTCCCCTTGGTGCAACTCCAGCATATGCAGTGTAGTTCTCGTTTACCTTGTGCACTAATGAACTGCCTGGGCTGTAAGTCATTCTACAAGATCATAAGTTCTTTCTCAAGAGTAATACTCTGCCAATTTTAATAATAATCTTTAAAAAAAAAAAAAAAAAAAAAAGGTGGTCAGGCTGGGTGCGGTCACTCTGGGAAGCCAAGGCAGGCAGATAACTTGAGACCAGGAGTTCAAGACCTGCCTGGCCACCATGGCGAAAGTCTGTCTACTAAAAAATAAAACAATTAGCTGGGTTTTAAGGTGCACATCTGTAATCCCACCTACTTGGGAGGCTGACGCACAGTGAGCTCAAGAGGCAGAAGTTGCAGTGAGCCGAGATTGTGTTACTGCACTCCAGTATGGTTGATGTAGCAAAACTATCTTGAAAATAAATAAAACAATAGCAAAAAAATAATAATAATAAAAATAAAAAAAATTAGGTGATCAGACACATATTTTTCCCTATTAGCGACAAGGAAAAAAGATTTTTTTTTTTCCTCCTCCAAAAGAAACAAAAAAAGCACTGGGAAATACACTCAACTTTGCAATATGCATCAGCTATCATAGTTACACCCCTACTCCAACCCCAGCCCAAGGAACAAAAGTGCCAATTCCTCCTTCCCAACAGCTCAGCCAGCACGGGCTGGCACCCACACAGAACGGAACCACTGGCCAGAGGCAGGTGAGTGAGTCTGCCAGAGGAAAAATGTCAGTTTTTATGACTGCAAAAACAAATAACCCAAACCTTCCTCTTTAGATTTTGAAAACAATCGTCTCTCCTCTGCCTCTTCTTTGGATTGGCTGTCTCCTCTCACTGACCAACGGCTTTCCACACCCCAGCCCGTCAGTAACACACACTTAGCGGTGAGGATTCAGGGAGTTTTTAGAAAGCCTTTCCCCAGGTACACTACAAAAGCTTCCTGCGTTCTAGGCAGCAACTCTTGCTCCAGGGCCACAAAACACTGACGCGCCAAGTTCAGCTGAAAGTCCTCTGGCAAGTGTAATTCGTCATTAATTATGCAAATTATTATTTTTTAAAAAGTGAAAGTAAATTCAAGTTTATCTCAATAATGTCATCTTTGTTTGTTTGAGAGGAGTCTTGCTCTGTATCACCCAGGCTGGAGTGCAGTGGTGCGACCTCGGCTCACTGCAACCTCCACCTCCTGGGTTCAAGCGATTTCCTCTGCTTCGGCCTCCCAAGCAGCTGGGATTACAGATGTGTGTCAACGTGGCTGGCTACTTTTTGTATTTTTAGTAGAGATGGGGTTTCACCATGTTGGCCAGGCTGGTCTCCAACTCCTGACCTCAGGTGATCCACCTGCCTCGACCTCTGAAAGTGCTGGGATTACAGGTGTGAGCCACCTCGCCCAGCCAATAGTGTCACTCTTTCATGTAGTCTACCATAAGCTTCTGTGAGTGGAAACAGCACCACCCCCAGCAACACTAGCTGCTTTCCTGGGCGCCTCATCTGCATGAACCCACTTAGTCCTGCGAGAACCCACCTTGGAGACAGCTGCTGTCACTGCCATTCCCATCTTACTGAAGAGGAAGGTGCAATCACAGGGCACCCAAGCCCTCAGAATGGCATGCAGGTGAGGGGCCTTTTGCCCATGCAAACTCTGCACCCCTTCATCTTCCCTGTTCTTTATCTTGTGGGTTTTAATACTTATCACTGTTCAATTGTGTGATATTATCTCTCTTGATCATTCTTCATCTCACAAGTCAGTAGCTTCCAGGTGCTGAGCACTGTAACAAGACCTTAGGATAAAACAGTCAACAAAGTCACCTTTGCCCTCAGGAAGCTTAGAGTCTAGCAGGGAAGGCAGAAGGCAAGAGACGAGGCGGCCTACCCTAGCCTCCAGGGGTGTGCTGGGCCCTGCACCTTCTCCCCAAGTGCCTAAGAGGAAAAGTAATTGCATGATACTATATTGACAGCCCTAAGCTTTACTTTCATTTAGGTCAGTGTCATGAAATCAATATGGGGGTTACAACCAGCTTTATTAAAAAAAAAATAAAATAAAATGGAAAACACAATGTACCATTATGTAATAAGGGTAATGTATTTCATAAAACTTTCAGTCACACATGTGTTTTAATGTCTGTACTAACTAGTTCTGATGGGAACAGGTTTTCTCACATTGGGAGTGGTATTTCTTTTTTTTTTTTAATTCTGAGACGGAGTGTCCCTCTGTTGCCAGGCTGGAGGGCAGTGGCATGATCTCAGCTTACTGCAATCTCTGCCTCCCGGGTTCAAGTGATTCCCCTGCTTCAGCCTCCCGAGTAGCTGGAACTACAAGCGTGCAACACCACTCCTGGCTAATCTTCGTAGAGATGGGGTTTCACCATATTGGCCAGGATAGTCTCAATCTCCTGACCTCGTGATCCGCCTGCCTCGGCCTCCCACAGTGCTGGGATTGCAGGCATGAGCTACCACACCCAACCCGAGAGTGAAATAATATTTCTTAAAGTTTGAAAATAACATGATATAACCCTCATGATAATCTGATGAGGCAGGTATCATCAGGTCCATTTTACAGATGAGGAAACAGAGGCTCAGAGACATTAAGGAGTCTGCCCAGGGTCAAACAGCTAACAACTGGCAAAGCTGGGACTCAAACCCTGATCTATCAGACTCTGAAGTCCACAGGTTTAAGAACTACACTATTACAGCACATGAGACGGAGACCCAGGTTCAACCTCCCTCTGTCACTTACCACGTATCTGTCTGGCGTCAGTCAAACCCCTTACTTATCCAGACACTAGTTTCCTTACCTACAACAGTAGGAGTTTAAGCTTCAGGCTCCCTTCTGACCGTCATCTTTTCTTACTCGGCCTCCTCTCCCCCAACTCAATCCCTAAGCCCTGGCAACCACTCATCTGTTCTCCATTCCCAAAAGGTTACATAAAGGGGATCACGCAGTTTGTCGCTTTTTGGGGATTGGCTGTTAGCACTCGGCGTAATTCCCTGGAGATTCATCCAAGTTGCCAGAGGCACCCAGCAGTTGTTCCGTTTTCCTGCTGAGTACTATTCCACGGTATGGCTGTAGCGCAGCAGAACCATTCACCAGTTGAAGGATGGACAGGCTGTTTTCAGTTTGGGACTATTATGAATAAAGCTGCTATGTGAACAGGCTCTTGGGTGAACATTTGCACCTTGGGGATAAAGGCCCAAGAGTGCGGTTGTCGACTGTGTGGTAAGTGCATGTTTAGTTTTATAACACTGCAAAATTGTATTCGAGAGAGGCTGTTCCACCAAGCTGAACTCTGGAAACCTATGAATCCTCTTTTAATTTGGCAACTACTTTTCTTCCCTACTAACAGCTGCGAAGAATGTAGCAGGCATTGTAGATGAGTCCGAGTTGTATTTCTGTCACAACATTGATGCCACAGGTTTAGCTCATTCATTTTTGTGGAAAATGTCTACTATTTTACCCAGCTAGCTAAGCCAACTGTCAACCAACCAGTCAGATGATATTTGCCAAGGCGAAAACTCACTGCCTTTTTCCAACTTACACATATGTATGTACGCATGTGACCATGATCTCACTTCTGAATTATAATCCTAAAATGGATAGATGGGTGAAGAGAGGGAGGAAGAAACAAATGAAGGTGGCTCGGGTGGGGGCAGGGCACGGAGCCTTTGCCAGGAGTTGTCAGCTGGATAAAACCAGATCCTGTCCCCTTCACTATTTCTTTTTTTTGAAGACAGAGTATTGCTCTGTCACCTACGCTGCAGTGACATGGTCTCGGCTCACTGCAACCTCTGCCTCCCGGGTTCAAATGATTCTCATGCTTCAGCCTCCTGAGTAGCTAGGATTACAGGTGTGTGCCACCACATCTGGCTTCTTGTTGTATTTTTAGTAGAGATGGGATTTTGCCAAGTTGGCCAGGCCGGTCTCAAACTCTTGACCTCAGGTGATCCTCCCACTTCAGCCTCCCAAAGTGTTGGGATTACAGGCGTGAGCCACCGCACCCAGCCTCCCTTCTACCCAGCCTCCCAAGGCTCTACACTTTGTTACCTAGGGATTCCCCATTCAGAATTCTTGCCTGGTCCCACTGTTTGAGGATTTTTCCATCCCAAGTGACTGCCCACCATATACCAAAATTGGGGAATGGGAGAAGGGGTGTGGCAGGAAGGGCATAACCTTCCTGGGCAGACGAGACTCTCAGAGAGGCCCGTTTTAGGGACAAGGGCAGACAGGAGGCAAGGAGCTGGAAAAGGACCCTGGGAAGGCTGCCCATGCCCACCTGCCCCTGGAAAGCTTTCATCTACCCCTGACGACAACTGCTCGACCACATCCCAGTCTTACTTTACCTCTTCCCTCTTCACAAAAGGCAAACCTCCCTCCTAACCCCTCCTACTCAGGAACTAGGTTTTGGTCTTGGCTTTTCATCTTTCCAGCATCTGTCATCACCCCCCATTCAGAGAAAGTATCAACACCTCTGAGGTTCATTTTCCTCTCTCCAGAGTGGAGACTGGTGTGCAGGTCACAGGCAGTGATCCCCGCGTCATGGCTCTCACCACCTGCTAGCACTTGTACCTCCTATCTCTCCTGAAGGGCTGGGATTGTCAAATGTCTTTTTCTCCTCATTCCTTTTTTCATCCTTCCTTTCCTCCTTTTCAGTCCTTACCCTATGCCACAAGTACTAAAACAAAGTGTGGAAAGGATCACAGAAACAGTCTCTTTCACTCTTCCTGTAAATAATTCATGTGATAGTACACCCCAGAACTTGTCCTTTACCCCGTAAGAATACAGCAGTTTCCCCTCATCCATGAGGGATATGTTCCAAGACCCCTGGGAGACGGCTGAAACCATGGACGGTACCAAACCCTGCAGACACTACATTTTTTCCTACACATTGATAAGCGGGTAGTGTATACAGTGTGGGCACACTGGGCAAAGGGATAATTCATGCCCAGGGAGGATGGCACAAGACTTCATTATGCTACTCAGAACGGCTTACAATTTAAAAATTAGGAATTGTTTATTTCTAGAATTTTTCGTTTAATATTTTTGGCAGTGGTTGACCATGGGTAACTGAAACCGTGGAAAACGAAGTCATGGGTAAACCGGGAGCAACTGTATGATCAAAATTAGAAAGTGTGGTAACATAGAAAAGGCGCTGTTCTTCAGCAGGGCATGAGTAAGAATAAAAAAGGGGGGAAAAAGGTGCCACATAAATAGCAAAGACTAGTCTTTGGCAGAAGAGGCAGGCACAATTTCAAAGCCCCTCACGCGGCCTTCCCCTGCCACCCCAGTGGTGAGGACAGCACTGCGCTCTTCCGAAGTCCTGGTTTTGGTGCCACCCTCCACACAGAGCGCAGGGAGAGGGTGAGGTCTCTTTAATTCAACTAAAAAAGTTCAAGGGGACAGGAATTCCCTAAAATTCTCCTGGGGAAGAGGACTAGAAAGGCTTTGCTCTTCATCAGGAGAGATACAGAGGGGCAAACGGGAACGGACTCTCCGTCTGTCCATCAGTGCTGGGTGAACACGGGCAATCACTTGTTTCAGGTGGTCAGAGCAGTTAGACAGCGAAACACGAGATGGGAGATTTGTTTAAAGAAACTGGAGGAGGGGTACTCTCTATACACTTCCCTAACTCAAGATGAAGAAAATGTTAATCACCTGATGAGGCTGATTTTAGATGAGGGCTGGCAAATTAAGCTTGAGGGCCAGCTGCCCGTTTCCATGAAGTATCTTATTGGCTCACAGCCATGTTCATTTGTTGATGTAGACTGTATGGCTGCTTTTGAACCCCAACAGCACAGCTTACTAGGTGGGATACGCAGCATGCAGGCTTCAATTTATTTTTGTTTTGAGATCACTGTGTTGCCCAAGCTGAGTGCAGTGGTGTAATCACTGCTCACTGTGGTCTTGACCTCAGGCTCAGGCAATCCTCCCATCTCAGCCTCCCAAAGTACTGGGATTACAGGCCTGAGCCACCCTGTCTGGCCCCTAAAACGCTTACTATCTGGTCCTTTATAAAAAAGCTTACTGCTAGGTGCAGTGTAGTCCCAGCTATGTAGGAGGCTGAGGTGGGAGGATCATGTGAGCCTGGGAGGTAGAGGCCATAGTGAACTATGATTGTCCCACTGTACTCCAGCCTCAGCAAGAGTGAGACCCTGTCTTTAAAAAAAAAAAAAAAAAAAAAAACCTTAAAGCTTAAGGTCAGGCACAGTGGCTCATGCTTGTAATCCCAGCACTTTGGGAGACAGAAGCGGGCGGATCACCTGAGGTCAGGAGTTCAAGACCAGCCTGGCCCCTCCCTACTAAAAACACAAAAATGAGCTGGGCGTGGTGGCAGGTGTCTGTTATCCCAGCTACTAGCTGAGGCAGGAGAATTGCTTGAACCTGGGAGGCGGAGGTTGCAGTGAGCCGAAGTCATGCCACTGCACTCCAGCCCACAGGCGACTGAACTAGATTCCATCTCAAAAAAAGTGGAAAGAAAAACCTTGCTAATCTCTAATTTAGATTACATTAAAATTTGCACTTCTAAACCACTTAGCTAATACTATTCTCTTAAATTTGGAACTTACTTTTCCGATAATTTTAAAATGCAAATCATAGCAAACAAGGGGGAACTTTGGGCATGAGGAGTCCATGGGAAATGAAGCCAGTCTTACGGTCACATCTCTAGGCTCCACTAGGAGGGGTGCATGGCGGGACCCAGTAACTGCAGAAGGAAGGAGGGGGTGTTGTCTGTCCTGAGCAGAGGGCAAATACACTGCTTTAGAAATTCAGAGAAGGATATGGCAATATCCATTGGTGAGGTGGGTGTGTGAAAAAGGGAGAAGTGGGGGAAAAGGAAGGAAGGAAGGAAGGCAGAGAGGGAGGGAGGGAAGACGGACCAAGAGGCTAGGTGGCATGTGCGCTGAGCACCGAGGAAAGCCATAAGATAAGGAAGAGGACGGGTTTCTAGGAGGAAGCTGGCTGAGTGGGAGCTGGCCAGGTAAGAGCTGGGCGGGGAGAGCGAGAGAAGAGCCAGCAGCCAGGCTTCTCCACAGAGTGCGGCGTGCGGACGAGCCCAGCAGGGAGGGCAGGCGATGGCCAGGTTGGAAGATCTGCACCTCCCTGGCTCCTGGAGGAATGAAACTGGTTGGACTGACTCCAGGGAGGCTCCAGCTGTAGCATGAGAGAAGCACTGGATGGAAAAGGTGCCACAACTGAGACCAGAAGGCAGATTGCTGAACTGGTAGGGGGCCAAGGGTGCATCTCAAAGACTGCTGGAACACGTGGCTGTCAAGACCAAAGATGCAAAAGGTTAAAATGGCCCGATCCAAAGCTGGAGGGTGGTGGAGGGACTGCTGATTGAGCTTCCCAGGGAGAGGCATCCAGGCAGGCTTTCAAACTGAGCTCCAAATTCTGCTTCTGGGGTTTAAGCAGGCTCATGAACAGCCTTCCGCCAACCAGCTCAAAACTGCCACTCCCTGAAACACAACTAACTCTAACCCCTTTCTATATCAGGAACAAATCCCTTCCCCTGTTCCACTGCCTAGCACCTTAAAAAAAAAAAAAAACTTGAAATATGTATTTTTAAGAGACATGGTTTTGCTATGTTCAGCCCAGGCTGGTCTCGAATGCCTGGGCTCAAGTTTTCCCACCACTGGGAAAGCTGGGATTACAGGTGTGAGCCACCATGCTGGGCATCTCTGGGAATTCTAAGAGGAGATGGCCACTGTTTTTAGATGTAGGAGCCTTTTGGAAAAAATTCTTTAGACTCACATCGAAGACTTTAAGGGGACAGCACTCATTTGACTGTAAAAATTCTTGTGTATTTATAAAGCGTTTATGACCACAAAACAGAAAATTCACCCCGGGGCCACTGGAAGTAAGATAACTACGTAAACTGCTTCTCCAAAATGGTATGCTCTGTATGATCTTTTTATATTTGACTGGTGTTAGTGATTCCCTAGACCAAACAGGGACGACTGCATTATCTGCATTTTTGCCTTAGCAGAAAGCTGTGATGCAAAGTAGTCTTTTTACCTTTTCAGGGCAAGCATGCTTTTGTTCCTCTTAGGAGTCAGCAACATAAAAACAAAACTAAGTTGTCTGCCTCTGTGCACACATCTCATTAATGGACAGTGTCTCTCTGGCCCAGTGTTTCCAGAAATCGAGATCAATACGTTTCACAACTCATTGAGCCTTTCACAACAATTTCACAATTCAGCCTTGTTTTTTTCACCCACTGCTTGGAGTTGAAGTGTTAAAGCTTGTGCTTGCAGTAAGCAGGTATCTGCTGTCCTCTGCATAAGGAATACCTGAGAATTTGCAAATGAAACCCTCTGGCATTTTACAGACATTTTTCTCCCATTAGTCCACTGCACACACATTTGAAAGAAATTAGCACCAATAAAGAGATTATCCATGTTGATAAAGAGAACTGGGTCATAGGCAGTTGTAGCTGACTTGGCCAAGATCACCCAGTAGGTCCGGAATCTCGCTTAAAACCTCAGGTTCGTTATTGTATTGTGTATTTCCATTTCTTTGTTTTGATAACCATAATTTTTTCCATGTCTGCCTTTTGGAGAATAAATCTTTAGAAACAAAAAATGACCTATGGTTTCTCTTTTTCCTCCCTCTAAATATTAAGCCCTCTTATAGCAAGCAAGAACGTTTCTGTGCCATGCCGAATCTCTCATCATCCCAGGACATGTGGTCTTATGTAATAAGAGACTGTATTTGAAGAACAAGGAATTTCCCTCAGGCTTCTTACATTCTGCATTACAGCTCAACAAAATTAACCCCGTCTTCTGCTGAGCACTGTTTAAATGACAGGATTACACATACGGTTTTTTCTCCAAGCTGTTCTCCATGTGTAGAATTTGAGGTCTTCGGCAATCAGCTGTCTTCCGGTAGGGGTAAGGCCACTGGGCCACTCTCTTGAGAGAGTAAGAATGTGAATAAGCAGATCCTGTGAAGGGAAGTATGTTCGTGTTTACCCGGCAGCCTTGTAGGCTCACAGTCTTGCTGACGGTGTGATGAAAAGTTTAGAAAAGCAGAAGCAGACCAAGTGGCTGGAATTCTGGCACGTTTTTCTTAGCACTAAAGATTTCCAAGGCTGTCTGTTTGGTTTGGCTTGGGTTTTCTTTGACAGAAGCTATCGGATCACTTCTTTAGCAATATGAACTTTCTAACTCTCCCTTGAAGCAGGGTTCTTTAACCTTTAGGAGGTTAAAGTTCAGTCCTCTAGAACTTTTTGGAGGTATTATTTGGGTCTATTTAAAAATACTTAAACTCAGCCACTGAAAAAAGAATGAGATTCAGTCATCTGCAACAACATGGATGAAGCTGGAGATCATCACGTTAAGTGAAATAAGCCAGGCGGAGAAAGACAAACATCACATGTTCTTGCTTATTTGTGCAATATAAAAATCAAAACGGTTGAACTCATGGACATAGAGAGTGGAAGGATGGCTACCAGAGGCTGGGAAGGGGAGTGGGGCTGAGGGGGCTGGGGGGAGCGGGTTAATGAGTACAGAAAAAAAGAAAGAATAAGACCTACTATTTGATAGCCCAACAGGGCGACTACAGCCAGTAAGAACTTAATTGTACGTTTTAAAATAAAGAGAGTAACTGGGTTGTTTGAAACTCAAAAGATAAATGCTTGAGGGGATGGACAGCCCCATTTTCCATGTTGTCCTTATCTCACATTGCAGGCCTGTATCAACACATCCCATGTACCACATAAATATATATACCTATGCACTCACCAAAATTCAAAATAAAATTTTAAAAAATACTTCAACTCTTAACTAAAAAGAACCTTAATATAGGGTTTATTCATGACATTGAGATGTGTGAACAAGTATACGAATTGGAGGATTTAGAAATGTACTAGGAGGCGTGGTGGCTCATGCCTGCAGCCCCAGCTACTTGGGAGGCTGAGGTGAGAAGATCACTTGAGCCCGGGAGTTCAACTGCACCACTGCACTCTAGCCTGAGACCTGTGGGATCCCATCTCCAACAGGAGACTAAAAACAACAACGACAACGACAAGAATTCCTAGAGACCGGAGAAACGAGTCATGGTAAACTGTATTTTTCTATGTACGTACAAACATGCACTTTTGGGAGAAAAGACTACACAAAACATACTGTTCTACACCTTGGTTTTTCACATAATACATCACAGAAATATGCACAAACATAAATGATTGGGTACACAGCAACAGAAAAAGAACACAAAAGACGACACTGACTCACTTGACTACATGCCAATTCGTGTTCACCTAGTGTACTTCACTATCGCTTCCATAGTAACAGAAGACAAAATATGATCAGATGTCCAAGCTCTCGGAAGAAACATATCTGACAGGTACTCTGCCAAAGTGCTGGCGATGGGCAATTCTAAGTGTTCTCAAATTCTTTCTGGGATGTAATATGGCATATAAACCAGCCAACAAAATAACAAAAAAATAAATGAATTAAAGAAAAGGGATGCTTTGGCCGGGCATGGTGGCTCACGCCTGTAATCCAAGCACTTTGGAGGCCAAGGCGGGCGAATCCCCTAAGGTCGGGAGTTCAAGACCAGCCTGACCAACATGGTGAAACCCCGTCTCTATTTAAAAAAAAAGAAAAAGAAAAAGAAAAAGAAAAGGGATCTTCTAGAAAGAGTCTGTCATAAATGGGAATGGTGAAAAACCTGGCAGCTAGACTGTAGAAAGTCACCATTCTTCTCTTTCAGGTCAAGATGTAGCCACAGCTTCCTGAGAGCCATGCACCAAATCTTAGCTTTTCTTTGGAGAAAAGTGGGAATTTCGATTCCCATGTGTGCTGAAGAATGGAGGGCTAAATCAAACAAAATTCTCAAATAGGTCAAATTACTTCCAAGCTGATGCTCAGGGGCTAAGTCTTTATCTCAGAGCCTAGCTGAAAAGATTTCTGTATTATCCAGGCAAACAGGAACTCAAATGCTGAAGAACTGCTGAGAAAAATCATCCTGAATACTTCCCTTCAACAATTCCTCTCAACACAGTGACACTTTAGACAGTTGCTAAGGTAATGGCTGACAAATTCAAACTTAACTGGAAGGTTCACTATCACCTGAAAGGCAAAGATATTTCTGGCAACTTACCTCCATCATCCAAGGGCCGTTTTTGTACTCCATATCCATATACTGAGGGGTCCACTAGAGGTGTGGAATTATTCAAGTGAGGAATTGAATCAATTTTAGCAGCAATCTACAGAGAGAATCAGATTTAAATACTCAGTAACCAACCATGGCTCTATCTGAGGGAGAAAGACAAGCGTCCTCTTCAAAGGGCTGTTACCCCATTTCCCCCCTGACCTAGATTAATGTAAGGCACTGCCATAAGAGCAAATACTTTTCACTGTTAAGCGAGTTTTCCTTTGGTCTCAATAATAATGTGTCTTTAGAATATTTTCAAAAATGTGTCTCTGCAAGCAAATTAATATTTGCTTATTTATTTTTTTGAGACAGAATTTCACTCTTGTTGACCAGGCTGGAGTGCAATAGCGTAATCTCAGCTCACTGCAACCTTGCCTCCTGGGTTCAAGCGATTCTCCTACCTCAGCCTCCCAAGTAGCTGGGATTACAGGCATGCGGCACTGTGCCCGGCTAATTTTGTATTTTTAGTAGAGATGGGGTTTCTCCATGTTGGTCAGGCTGGTCTCAAACTCTCAACCTCAGGTAATCCTCCCACCTCAGCATCCCAAAATGCTGGGATTACAGGTGTGAGCCATCGCACCTGGCCAGAAATTAGTATTTTTAAGTCACCACTTAATACACAGGCATGTCACATCTTAAGAAAAAAAAAAAGCAGCAAGCCAACAATTGAAGAACTTTCTTCAAAAGGTTTAGGTTTTCTCACAGGGTTCCCTTATGCAACAAATTCCCCAGGAATATTTGAAAGGCCTTGTGTGCTCAAATGTTACAAACGGGCCTTGCTCTGTCATCCAGTTGGAGTGCAGTGACGTGATCATTGTTCACCATAGCCTCCATTTCCCAAGCTCAAGTGATCCTCCTGCCTCAGCCTCCCAAGTAGCTGAAACTACAGGTATGCACCACCATGCCCAGCTAAATTTATTTATTTATTCATATTTTTTGGGGGATGGAGTTTTGCTCTTGTCGTCACCCAGGCTGGAGTGCAAGGGTGCGATCTCGGCTCACTGAAACATCTATCTCCTGGGTTCAAGCACTTCTCCTGCCTCAGTCTCCCAAGCAGCTGAGATTACAGGTGTGCACCACCACGCCCAGCTAATTTTTGTATTTTTAGTAGAGACAGGGTTTCACCACGTTGGCCAGGCTGATCTCGAACTCCTGACCTCAGGTGATCTGCCTGCCTTGGCCTCCCAAAGGCCTATTTTTTTTTTTAATAGACACGAGGTCTCAATATGTTGCCAGGCAGGTCTCCTGCCTGTCTCACAAACTGCTGGGAACAGCACTTGGCTAACCCCATAACTCAAAGGTGTGAGTTAATGGTGCCCAGCCTGATAATTCTTTAGGAATATACCCATCCTATAAACTTTAATGTCTATAAACTGATATGTGATCTATAGATGCTTGTCTTTAGTGGAAGTGTCCAAACAATTTGAAAAGGATTCCTGCAGCAGAGAAAGGGAGGTGATCTCTAAGAGCTATTTCAACTTTTAATATTTATTATCAGTGAAAGAACAGAACATAGCTGTTAAAAATTTCCCCCCAGAAACAAACGGTGTGCAAAAGTTCTTATCTACTTTGTTCTCAGCAGGAAATTGAATGTGATCTTTATAATAAATCAACTCTTTCATTCAACCAAAGGAATATTTACAGCAACTGCTCTTGATGTTAATCCCTCAGTTAAAGTTAATAAGCAGGGGTCTATCAAGGGGCAGCTAGCATAGCTATCCCCCAGAACAAAGTCTTCAGTGGTAGTTCTGAGCTAGTCCAAATGTTCCCAGAAGTCTAAGATCTATTGGGACCAACAGAAATGACCTGAAACAAATAAACACCAATAACAATCATGATACTGAAAACCAAATGCAGGATTTCAACAGCGGACATCACTGTCTGATTACATTTACTAGTTCTGTGATGTTGGGGCAAGTCTTCTTCCTCTCTGCATAAGCCCCAGGGTAATACCATACATTTCATAGTTTCTGAAAAGGTAATAAGATCCCTGAAGTCAGAGGAATACTTGAACACACCACAAATATACTAGGATTGTAAAATAAGGCAATTCACCCAATAAATGTTAAGTACCTACTGTGTGATGGACTTTTTAAGGCACTGGAGCTTTTGTGGTGAAGAAGAACCACCAGGCCTGGTACTTAAGAGTCAGCAGCTGGGGGGAAGTTAAAGGTAAACCAGGTAATCAATAAACTGATCATTTCGGCAAGTGATAACCATTACCACAGTAAGAGAAGATAATGTCACATGGAGCATGCTTAGGAAAGCTGTTTTAAATAGGGTGATTGGGAAGGCCACTATGAGGGGTGACATGAGTCCTACGTGACAATGAGGAGCTGGCCACATAAAAATCTGAGAAAGTATGTTTTAGCGGAGGAACTTGTACAAAGGGCCTGTGGGACTGGGTGCGGTGGCTCATGCCTATAATCCCAGCACTTCGGGAGGCCAAGGTGGGTGGATCAATTGAGGTCAGGAGTTCAAGACCAGCCTGGACAACATGGTGAAACCCCATCTCTACTAAAAACACAAAATTAGCTGGGCATGGTGGTGCATGCCTATAGTCCCAGCTATTTGGGAAGCTGAGGCAGGAGAAGTGCTTGAACCCAGGAGGCAGTAGTTGTAGTGAGCCAAGATCATGACATTGCACTCCAGCCTGGGCAACAAGAATGAAACTCCATCTCAAAAAAACCAAAAAACCAAAACCAAAACAAAAAAAAACCCACAAAGGCCTTGGGGCAGGAGCAAGCTTGGTAGGTATGAGCCTGGAAAAGAAGTCAATCTTGCCAGCCTGGAAGGAACTAGATGTGTTCTAAGAGGTGGGTAGTTTATACTGGACCCTTTCAGGTCATGGTGAGGCACCTGAACTTCATAGGAAGGCTGATGGGCAGCTACAACAAGTCTTAAGCAGGAGAGTAACATGCTGATTTATGCTTCTAAAAGATCCCCAGCCAGGCATGGTGGCTAGCACAGGTAATTTCAGCACTTTGGGAGGCCAAAGCAGGATGACTGCTTGAGGCCAGGAGTTCTAGACCAGCTTGGGCAACACAGTGAGACCTCCATCTCTACAAAAAATAAAAAATTAGCTTTAATGGTGGTGCATCCTGTAGTCCCAGCTACTTGGGAGGCTGAGGCAGGAGGACTGCTTGAGCCAGGGAGTTTGAGGTTACAGTGAGCTATGATGGCACCACTGCACTCCAGCTGGAAGACAGAAAAAGACCCCATCTCTTTAAAACAACAACCACAACAACAGAAAACAACAACAACAAAAAATCCCCTTGACTGCTAGGAGACAAGATAGGAAGAAGGAAGGAAGGAAAAGATAGTCTAAGCCAGCCTCAGCATTAGGAAAGACTACCGTAGTCTAGGCCAGGGCTCAGCAAACTACGGCTGGTGAAGCACTTGCCTTTGTAATTAGAGTTCTGTTAGAACACAGCCACACTCGAGCCGGGCGTGGTGGCTCATGCCTGTAATCCTGGTACTTTGGGAGGCTGAGGTGGGTGGATCACCTGAGGTCAGTAGTTCAAGACCAGCCTGGCCATCATGGTGAAACCCATCTTTTAAAAAAAAAGAACACAGCCACACTCATCTCAGAGCAAGACTCCAACTCAAAAACAAAACGAAATAAAAAGACAGGACCTCAAACACAAACTCTACATGGCATTATCCCTGCTCCCTTTCAATGACGCCTCTGGGCTTCCAGATCTTTTCCCTTCCTTCTTTATTTTTGAGATGGAATCTTGCTCTGTCGCCCGGGGTGGAGTGCAGTGGGGCAATCTCGGCTCACTGCAACCTCCACCTCCTGGGTTCAAGCGATTCTCCTGCCTCAGCCTCTCGAGTAGCTGGGATTACAGGCCTGCGCCACCATGCCTGGCTAATTCTTGTATTTTTAGTAGAGATGAGGTTTCACCATGTTGGCCAGGCTGGTCTCGAACTCCTGACCTCAGGTGATCCACCTGCTTCAGCTTCCCAAAGTGCTGGGATTGCAGGCGTGAGTCACCGTGCCCGGCCATTTACTCTTCCTTCTAAAGTAGCTAAACTGTATTGCTGAGTCCTTGTCCTGCCTTTTAACGTATGTAGTAGTTTCATGTTATTTTTTCCTCCAAAGCTGACATGATAAAAGTGTTACGATAGCTTCTTGTTCCTAATTTAGGTTAAATCAACAAGCGTTCTTCCAAAATATGACTGAGCCTTTCAGGTTTTTTTTTTTTTTTTTTTTTTTTGAGATGGAGTGTTGCTGTGTCGCCAGGCTGCCGTGCAGTGGCGCGATCTTGGCTCACTGCAACTTCCACATCCCAGTTTCAAGTGATTCTCCTGCCTCAGCCTCCTAAATAGCTGGGACTACAGGTGCGTACCACCATGCCCAGTTAATATTTTTTTTGGTATTTTTAGTAGAGACGGGGTTTCACTATGTTGGCCAGGCTGGTCTCAATCTCCTGACCTTGTGATCCGCCCGCCTTGGCCTCCCAAAGTGCTGGAATTACAGGCGTCAGCCCCCGTGCCCCACCTCAGGCTTCTTCTTAATTCACGCTTACTTCATTATCTACAATTTGGGAAATTTCTACTATGAGAGAAGCAGTACAGAATCACAGTTGAGATGCAGCTCCGAAGTGAGGAAACTGCATTTGGACCCTGGCTAAGCAAATGTTACGTATGAGCTCAACACTACAATATATAATTTACATTTATACTATGATACAGACTATGTTACATACACTATACTGTAAAGAAACAATATACTTCATTCATCCACGTACAACCTCATTCTAAAAAATGATTTTAAATGCCTAATAAAACAGAATTAACATGTAGTGATTGCTACTCAGCTAAAACCACTTTAAATACACTATCTCATTTATTCTTCACCACGATCCTCTAGGAGGTTGGTATTATTTTCATTTTAAGATAAGAAAAACGGGCTCAGATGTGGAGTGACCTGCCCAAAGCCACCCATCTTATAAGTGGCAGAAACAGACTGCTCTATTTTATTCCTTTCTTAATAAACTTGCTTTCAGTTTACGAAAATAAAAAAGTGGCAGAAACAGTATTCAAACCCAGGTCTTCCTGACTCTGGAGTCCAAGTAAATAGTATATTGATATGGTAAAAACCATGAAGGAGGTACACAAATCATTAAAGTTAGAAAACGTTAATTTTCTATTTTCAATTAATTATTCTCAGTGCACATTTTCAAGACTGGAATTCTCTGACCACTTGGCCGCTCCCTTCCCTCCACCTAATATTTTCTTAAACATATCTCAGTTCCCAAGGACTTAAATAAAGCCTAATGACTTCCAGTGCACAGAGCTCAAGCAATTCTTCACATAATTAATCATTTTAAACAGCAGCTACTTAACAGAAGTGAGGTACAGTCCTCAGTTCATAATGGTGTAGGCCAGGAGATGAAAGCCAGGATAGTCCACAAAACCAAGGCCACTCTACTCCTTATCGGCAAGCATGACCTTGAGGGGACTCTGCTACCAATGTTCCACCACACAAGTTATTTTCCCCCTTTTCAGGGGGAGGCAAATGGGTTATCTCACTACCCGTGCTATTTTAAGCACAGTGATAAATGAAAAATAAATCAACGTCACAGACACTTAGCCTCCACTACCAGTAGATAGTGGAAACTCAGAGGAGAGTACTGGGCCAGGAATCAGTCAACAGTCCTGGTTTCCCAGGCAGTTCTTCTCGTGTGTGATCTTGGGCAAGACCTTCAAGGGCCTTGCTCCTTGGTGTCTTCACCTGGAAAATGCAGGGGCAAACTAAACCAGTGTTTTCCCAAGAGAAGTGCACAAGGTGATACTGGGAGGCACATGGATGAATGTTTTTAAACTTACATTGTTCTTACAATTACCTTCTATGCATGACAAAGTTTTCCACTTATGATAATGACTTAGTTTCCTTTTAAACAATATTTTAGGAGCACACGTTCTCAGGATCTCCTGGGGGTGTGTCACAGGCCAAAAAAAAAAAACCTAGCTGAGTGTGGTGTGGCGGTGCAAGCCTATAGTCCTAGCTTCTCGGGAGGCTGAGGCAGGAGGATCCCTTGAGCCCAGGAGTTTGAAGGTACAATGAGCTATGGCTGAGACACCACACTATAGTCTGTATAGGAGTAAGACCCTGTCTCTTAAAAAAATATATATATGCATACATATTTAAAATAAATCTGGCTGGGTGCAGTGGTTCACGCCTGTAATCCCAGCACTTTGGGATGCCAAGGCCGGTGGATCCCTTGAAGTGAGGAGTTTAAGACCAGCCTAGCCAACATGGTGAAACACTGTCTCTACTAAAAATACAAAAATAAGCTGGGCATAGTGGTGCATGCCTGTAATCCCAGCTACTCGGGAGGCCGAGGCAGGAGAATCGCTTGAACTCAGGAGGTGGAGGCTGCAGTGAACCAAATCAAGCCACTGCATTCCAGCCTGGGCGACACAGCAAAATTCCGTCTCAAAATAAATAAATAATCTAAATGTAAGAATATTAAGTAAATCATGTATTGAAGGTCCAATGATATGGCAAAAACCATAAAGGTGACATACAAAGCACTAAAGTTAGAAATCACGGCTATTTATTATTCCTTGTGCACATTTTCAAGACTAAAATTCTGACAAATTTCATAATCAAAGTAGTTCACCTAACAAATCCAAGTAAGAAGTACAAATATCCCCACAACTTCACACTTACAACAACTCTATGCTAATCAGAAACAGGCAAAGCCACCTGGATGCCATCCACATGTGTCCCTGCTACTCAACACAGATCCTGTGGATTCGCACGGACAGAGCAAGCAGAGGTGAAGGCTCCCACCAGCACCGAGGATTAGGAACCTAACTTCCTTTCCCAGAACTGTGCGGCACAGCCACCCAGAGAAGCCCTGCCTGGGAGAAAGGGAGGCTGGACTGCAAGTCTCTACTACCCACAGCAGGAAGAAACAGTCTGAAGCCAGGGAAGCAGGCCCAGTGGCTACGAACAAATTCAAAGACAGGCTTGGAGTCACGGTCCCTCGGGGCAAGGCCAAGTCCTGCATCCCACTACCTTTTATGTTACAAAGAAGACAGTGCAGCAAACACACTACCTGCTAAGTGCCTGACAAGTGCCCTTGTTTAATCTCACAGTGACCTTCCAAAGGGGCTACTATTCTTCTTACTGCGGGATTTGGAACTAGTTTGCCTGGAATTGTATCCACAGGGATAACAAGATAACAAATGTAAACCACTAGAAACAAGGCAGTTCATGGTAAGGAACCAGAAATGCTTCCAGTTTTAACCTCTTATTGAAGAACAAAAATGATACAGAAAAAGACATGGATCTTAAGTGTACAGCTCACTGAACCTGCATATACTAAAACACCTATGTAACTAGCACCTAGATCAAGAAACGTCACCAGCACCTCGGAAGCTGCCTCACCCCTCTTTAGTCACTACCCACCTACCACCCAGGGTAACCTCCTAATTTCCAACATTAACTATTGCTTTTAAAATTATTACTACCATCTCCTCTCTAAACTAAAGAAAAAAAATTATTACTACCATCAACTATTTCTATGTTACAGATGAGAAAACTAAGTCTGAAAGATAACTTGTCCAATAGCCAAACTAGTTAAGTGGCAGAACCAGAACCTGCACTCATACTGTCTGAACCTCAAGTTTGTGTCTTAAGAATCACATCACAATACCATCCCCGGGAATTCTGTAACCATCAAATGAAAGAACATATATAAGAATCCTGCCTGGCACCCAGAACGACATGGGCTCAATGAATGAGAACGACTGTTGTATCAGAGACGGAGCCCCGGCTGATCCTGCCCTACTTACTGGCAATAATCGAAATAAGGAATTCTCCTGACAACTGAGTAACATGCAGCTCTTCTTGGGAGGTTCTCCTGACAACCTCATCCCTCCCATGCTTAGGCAGAATTAAATACTCCCCTACTGGTGTTTGCCAATCACCTTATAAACTATATCTAAATAGCATACTCTCACTGAGTGATCCATTGGTTATGTTGTCTCCCCACTATCGAGAGCTGAGGATTCAATCTGCCTCCATCATCTTGGTACCCTTAGGACAAGGAGTCCTTACCTAAGGTTTAGTTTTAGAGAATTCATAACTTCCCAAAATTACATCCTAAACTATTTAAATATTTCTGCCGGGCGTGGTGGCTCACGCCTGTAATCCCAGCACTTTGGGAGGCCGAGATGGGTGGATCACGAGGTCAGGAGTTCAAGACCAGCCTGGCCAAGATGGTGAAACCCCAACTCTTTTAAAAATAAATAAATACATAAAAATAAATAAATATTTCTGGGGTGAGGGTGAAAGTTCTGAGAGTCTCAGAAAGGTCCATGTTCTGAAAAAGTTAAAGAACAACTTTCCTAATGCATAGCAAAATGCTTGGCACACAGAAGGTGCTCATCACACATCTGCTCAATTTAAAGTGGATACTGAGAGGCCCATCTGCAGGCAGAACGCTAAGATGACTAGAGGAGGCTCTATGCTGAAATACTGTTTCAGGCGGGTCACTCCCACCAGAGGCCCTAAATGTGACACACCCATTAGCTTCCCCCCTCCCTTCCAACGAATTCCACCAGCACCCCTCCAATGCTGTTTAAAGACTGCTAGGCCAGGCGCAGTGGTTTACCAAGACCAGCCTCGCCCACATGGTGAAACCCTGTCTCTACTAAAAATATAAAAATTAGCTGGGCATGGTGGCCTGCGCCTGTAGTCCCAGCTAATCGGGAGGCTGAAGCAGGAGAATCGCTTGAACCTGGGAGGCGGAGGTTGCAGTGAGCCAAGATGGCACCACTGCACTCCAGCCTGGCGACACATCGAGCCTCAGTCTCAAAGCTGTAGCCATCTCATTGATGAAAAACTACCCAACTACCTCTGCTAAGGAACTGAGTCCTTCTTAAAATGCAGAGGGCATAGGTCCAAGAACTACTGCATATATTCATTATGTGTACCTCTGAGAAGACTGCTTTATCTCCCTCTGGCTCATTATTTTCAAATATAAAAAGAATAGCCCGGCCGGGCACGGTGGCTCACGCCTGTAATCCCAGCACTTTGGGAGGCCGAGGCGGGTGGATCACGAGGTCAAGAGATCGAGACCATCCTGGTCAACATGGTGAAACCCCGTCTCTACTAAAAATACAAAAATTAGCTGGGCATGGTGGCACGTGCCTGTAGTCCCAGCTACTTGGGAGGCTGGGGCAGGAGAATTGCT
>PVKV010005230.1:91211-108374 GCA_004027835.1 Alouatta palliata | reverse complement strand
TACTCCCACCAACAGTGTAAAAGTGTTCCTATTTCTCCACATCCTCTTCAGCATCTGTTGTCTCCAGATTTTTTAATGATCGCCATTCTAACTGGCGTGAGGTGGTATCTCAATGTAGTTTTGATTTGCATTTCTCTAATGACCAGTGATGATGAGCATTTTTTCATATGTTTGTTGGCTTCATGTATGTCTTCTTTTGTAAAGTGTCTGTTCATATCCGTTGCCCACTTTTGAATGGGCTTGTTTTTTTCTTGTAAATCTGTTTCAGTTCTTTGTAGATTCTGGATATCAGCCCTTTGTCATTTTTCTTTCAAGACAACAACAGATACTTTTCAAAAAAAGACATACATCGGGCCAACAAGCATATTAAAAAAAAAAAAAAGCAAGCTCAACATTATGGATCAGTAAAGAAATGCAAGTCAAAACCACAGTGAGATACCATCTCACACCAGTCAGAATAGCTATTACTAAAAAGTCAAAAAGTAGCAGATGCTGGCAAGGTTGTGGAGAAAGGGGGTTGCTTATGCACTGTTGATAGGAGTGTAAATTAGTTCAACCATTGTAGAAAGCAGTGTGGCAATTCCTCAAAGAGCTCAAAACAGAAATACTATTTGACCCAGAAATTCCATTACTAGGTATATACCCAAAGGAATATAAATCATTCTACCATAAAACACATACATGAGAATGTTCACTACAGCTGTATTCACAATAGCGAATACAGGGAATCAACCTAAATGCCTATCAATGACAAACTGAATAAAGAAAAGGTGGTACACATACACCATGGAATACTACGCAGCCATAAAAAATAACAAGCACATGTCTCTTGCACGAACATGCATGCAGCTGGAAACCATTATCCTTAGCAAACTAACACAAGAACAGAAAACCAAATACAGCATGTTCTCACTTATAAGTAGGAGCTAAATGATGAGAAGACATGGACACGATGAGGGGAACGACACACACTGGGGCCTACTTGAAGGTGGAGGGTGAGAGGAAGGAGAGGATCAGAAAAACTAACTTTTTTTTTCTTTTGAAACCAAGTTTCACTCTAGTCACCCAGGCCAAGTGCAATGGCTCACTGTAACCTCTGCCTCCAGGTTCAAGCAATTCTCCTGCCTCAGCCTCCCAGGTAGCTGGGATTACAGGCATGCTCCATCACACCCAGCTAATTTTTGCATTTTAGTTGAGACAGGGTTTCACCATGTTAGTCAGGCTGGTCTCGAACTCTTGACCACAAATGATTCACCCACCTCGGCCTCCCAAACTGCTGGGATTACTGCCCTTTCCAAATTTATGGTCGATTGCCAAGTGTGAGGGACTGAGTGTTTGCGTCCCTCCCAATTCATATATATTCATACATTCATAGTCCCGTTACATAGTCCAGTGGATGTGAGCCACTGCACTCAGCCAGAACAAAATAACTATTGAGTACTAGGCTTAGTACCTGGGTAACAAAACAATCTGTACCACAAACTCCTGTGACATGAGTTTACCTAAATAACAAACCTGCACATCAGAAAAAAATAACTATTGGATACCAGGCTTAGTACTGGGTGATGAAATAATCTGTACAGCAAATCCCTGTAACATGGGTTTACCTAAATAACAAACCTGCGTATATACCCCTGAACCCAAAATAAAAGTTTTAGAAAATGTTTTTTTAAAAAACATTTTCTTTCAGTTACCCAGTAGAATAAGCAGCCCAAAGAAGCTATGGGTTCCCTCCCTGAAACTGTCAAAGGACAATAGAAGTCTGCGGTTCTCAAGGCCAGAATGTGTTACATCTTTCCTTAACCACCTTCAAGGGCCTTTTGTGTGCTTGCAATTAAGTACAAATAGCTTCAGTCTTTCTGATTCAGCCTTTGGTTCTCTCTTTAGTCCACCTGTAGCCATTTCCTCATTAGAGCAGCCACATGGAACTTTCTTCGGGTCTTCAAATGAGCCATGCTCTCTCTGTCCCCAAGTCTTTGTTGCATTTTGCCTGGAATACAGATCCCCCTCTCCCAACTCTTACCTGCAACATGCACCTTGCTAACTCTATTCATTCTCAGCTTGAAAGTCACTTTCTCCAGGAAATCATACCTACATGTGTTTCTATATGATCCTTTTCATGTTGAATTGTTTTGCTTGATTTTATCATCCATCTTTGCTGTGGTAGTCAGTTCCAGCTGCTCTAATACAATACCATAGACCATGTAGTTTAAACAACAAACTTACTTCTCAGAGTTCTGGAGGCTGGGAAGTCTGAGATCAAGGTGCCAGCAGATCTGGTGCGTGCCGTCTTCCTGGTTTGCAGATGACCCTCTTCTCCACAGGTCCTCACATGGCACAGAGCAGAGCATAAGAGCGAGCTCCTGTGTCTCCTTTTGTAAAGGCGCTAATCCCGTGGGCCCCACCTTCATAACCCAGTTACCTCCAAAAGTCCCCACCCTCTAATACCATCACACTGGGGGATAGAAAGGGGGACTTTGGGAGGTAACGGGACTATGAATGTATGAATATATACGAATTGGGAGGGGCGCAAACACTCAGTCCCTCACACTTGGCAATCGACCATAAACTTGGAAAGGGCAGGGACTGCGTATATTCGATTTACTGTTTCTCTCCCTAGTACTTAGTGCCTGACACTTAGTGTCAGGTGTCTCTGAGCCCAAGCAAACAAGTTCACCTAGGGGTACTTGGGCATTTAGCTCCCCTAGCCTAGGGATTACTGGGGTTTTCCATTATGTTAAAGGTTAAATGTTCCATTCTCCACTTGGAGGACTGTACTGTTCCCTGAGATCCAGGTTTCCTCGAGCCCCACTCTTCTAATGATGATAAAGTTGCTGAGGGTGCTGAGTTTGCCCTCCAGCCATCAGGGTCCTCCTTGAACTATGAAACTATCAATTCTTCTCAAACGCACAAAGTATACTTAAATGTCTACAATTATAGTTGCCTTTTCTAAAAGGACACTATCTTTAATTCATGGATTATACTTACTGCCTGGGAGCAAGAAACTAAAAAGCACCTTGCATTGGCGGGGAGGCGTTCTGCTTCTTTGCCTCCCAGTGGGTCTTGTTGGAGTTCTTGCTACCCACCCTTCAAGTTCCACCTCCCATCCTGCCCCACTATGGGAGGTCATTCACCCTGATCTCTAGGAAATTAAAGAGAGGGATGAAAACATTTGACTAGTCCAAGTTAAGTCTCAGAAAACATCAGTGTCTTATTTCGGTGACTGGTCTTGTAGGTTCAGAAGCATGACTTTTTATTACATCTGTGGCTGGTCTGATTACTTACTTATGCAAGTCAGACTCATACGGGACTAAATCAGCACCAGAGAGTGGACTCTTTTTTTTTTTTTTTTTTTTTTTTGAGACGGAGTTTCGCTCTTGTTACCCAGGCTGGAGTGCAATGGCGCAATCTCGGCTCACCGCAACCTCCGCCTCCCGGGTTCAAGCAATTCTCCTGCCTCAGCCTCCCGAGTAGCTGGGACTACAGGCATGTGCCACCATGCCCAGCTAATTTTTGTATTTTTAGTAGAGATGGGGTTTTACCATGTTGACCAGGATGGTCTCGATCTCTTGACCTCGTGATCCACCCGCCTTGGCCTCCCAAAGTGCTGGGATTACAGGCATGAGCCACCGCGCCCGGCCAAGTGGACTCTTTTCACTTGGTGTGAGGAGTTTGCACTCCCAAGAATTTGGAATTCTCGGAGTTGTGATTCAGGGCATTCCTGTCCTCATATCCTAGAAGATCAAGGAACATTAGATCCTCTCTCTCTGTTTTTCTTAGAGATGGGGTCGCATCCTGTTGCCCGGGCTGGTCTCAAACTATTGGGCTCGAGTGATCCTCCCGCCTCAGCCTCCAAAACTGCTGGGACTACAGACATGGGGCACCACGCCCAGCTGTCTCTTGAGGACTGTTTTATGCTAGCTGTACCCTGATAAACCAGAGAGAACCTGGATTACTCTTCTCTCTTTTGAAAGAGACTGAGGTTTTACCTGATTGTCATGATTTATTGGGTTTTGGAGTCCTTAGTTACAATTTAGGAGGCTGGAGTAAGTCAGAGTTACATTTAATTTACTGTAATCCTAATAATCCAATTTAAATGGATGCATCACATAAGAATTTTCACTGAAAATGGGAGTAATTTAAGTTAGTAAAGCCTTAACCTGTTCATGGTTGGGGCTTAAGTCCAAACTTCAGTCTCAACTATTTTTCCTTCTTTACTGTCTCAGCCCAGGTTTCACAGAAGCAGAGTCCAAGACAGGATTTGGGAACATGTAATTTATTGAGGGAATGCTCTTTAGGGAAAACGGGTTAGAGAGGGAGAAGGAGCCAATCAGGGATGTGGTCTCAGGTGAAATCTAGTGCAGACACAGAAACTGCATTAATGAGCGTCCCCGCCCCCCGCCCCCGTGCAGGAGGGGGACAGGCTTTTGAATCCCCCTATCAGTCAGTCATGGCTATGGGTGAGGGAGGGGACAGTGGCCTGAAGCTCACTGTGTATATCACTCTCATCTACCTGCCTCTACTATGCTGTACTTGGCTTCGCTCAGTTACTGATTGTAACTTGATGTTTTTTAAGTTTAAATCCTTTAGAAGAGCATTGTGAAATCCTGTATGCAAAAAGCATTTATCGACTGCGTTTATTGAGGTGGTGGCTCTGATTAGCTAAGAGCAGTTCTCCTGAGAAGGGGGCAGCTGTGAGCTGTGAGCAGTGAGCAGCACACTCCCCTTGGAACAGCTGGGGGCTGGGTGTGCTGACCGGGAGGAGGCCTGGGTATGGCACTGCAGCAACTACGAGGTCCCCAATCCTGTGTTCCCTCCCTCTCACCTCTGGGCATTCCCATACACGCTCTATTCCCATACATTCCCATACATGCTCTTTTCTCTGACTAGAACTTGTTTCTTTCCTTTGTCTCAGATAAATGTTACTTCATTTTAGACATCACCCCCTCCAGGACACCTTTGCCAACCTTTCACGACTAGTCTAGACTTTCCCGTGTTTTTCCATCTACACAGCATTCCATCTTAGAGCTGGCAACCTGCTTATCTGGGCCCATCTTAACTGTGAGCTCCAGGAAGTCAGGGACCACATCTGTCTTGGCTTCCTCTCTATGTAACACTTGGACTCATTTCTGGCACTCAATAAATGCTTTTTGTATACAGAATTTCATAATGCTCTTCTAAGGGATTCAGACTTGAAAAACACCAAGTTATAATCAGTAATTGAGCGTAGCCAGGTACAGCCAAGTAGAGGCAGGTCGGAGAGAGTGATATACACACTATGCCCCCATCATCGTGAACTGTGAGAGAGTTTTCAGGGGAAAGTCGTGCTTGTGTTGAACAACACTGTTTTGCACTGATGAGCACAGTGAACCTTGTAACATATTTCTCCTCTTTGCTTTGGAGGCTAGCAAGCTCAAAGCCCAAGCCCCTGATTAGGTAAAGGAGGAGAATTTTCTAATTTTAAATATGGGCACCACAATTCCTTTCAAGGAAAGCACCTTGAAGCCTTCAAAGAAGTGAAGCCCCAGAGGCGTGGTCAAGACTTAAAGAAGCAAGTAAAATGAAGAGATAAGTACAAGAATTCAGGAGAAGAGGCAAACAGCACAAGAAGAGTGGACTGGGGACCAGGGCAAAGAGGGTAGATGCCAGAGCAACATGGCCAGGGTCCATTGAAGAAGATGAGTCACGGAGAAATTCCCCGTGAAATTAAGAGCAAGAATGCCAAGTATTTTAAGTTGGTACGGTCCTAAGTGTGAACCCATTCTGTTGTCCTGAGTCTTTAGCAAAGGCTGCTACTCATATATGTTAGAGCCAGGGGAATTTCAGCAAATGAAGGGATCAGGATGGGTCTGGTTAGGGATCGTGTGGTGCAGAGAAGAATCAGCCCATGCTAGGGGTGAGTGATTCACACACTGGAACACCGACCAAGTGGAAGTTCCACTCCAGGGGTCACCAGGAAAAATACAAGTCACTGCCCCTACAATTCCCTGCAAAACAAGAGGAATCATGGGCTGTCCTTCATAGGACAGGGTTTGAGCCAATTTCACCTGAATCTTAAAGGATGGGGTTAACTCAAGTGGTCCTTTTGTTAGAATTCTATTTTAACAAGTATTGTTCTCTAATTCATAAATCATAAAACACTAGAATTCACAGATACCTAATTCAACTTTTCGTCTTACAGTAGACTAAGGCGCAGAAAGATAAAGCTCCTTTCCCCCTTACAGTCTCTATTTCTTCACCTTTAGAGATTTTGATTATTAATTTTATAAATGTTAACTCACAAGCAAGATTATAAATTCTGCAAGGGCAAAGGTCACGTTAAACAAATGAGGTTTCTTTTTTCTTTCTTTCTTTCTTTCTTTCTTTCTTTCTTCTTTCTTTCTTTCTTTCTTCTTTCTTTCTTTCTCTCTTTCTTCCTTTCTTTAATATTTTTGTAGAGACAGGGTCTTGTTCTGTTGCCCAAGCTGGTCTCAAACTCCTGGATTTAAGTGATCCTCCTGCCTTGGCTTCCCAAAGTGCTGGAGTTACAGACATGAGCCACCATGCCTGGCCAACAACTGGGATTTCTGTAACATTTAACAAGTATTAGACAGCAGTGAGAAGGGGGCCAGAAATGAACCCTTGAGAGGTAAAGGAGCAATAAACTAACTGCTTACCCTCCCCTTTCTAGAAACCTCTTCCTCTTCCCAGTGCAAATGAAGTGTTTACATCCCTGCTTTTAAGAAGAACACCAGGTCGCTTAGGTGGAAGGATTCAAAGTGAATTGTTCTTGCTATTACTGATCTTTCTTTTCTTTTCTTTTCTTTTCTTTTTTTTTTAAAAAACAGAATCTCGTTCTGTCACCCAGGCTGGAGTGCAGTGGTGTGATCTTGGCTCACTGCAACCTCCGCCTCCCAGGTTCACGTGATTCTCCTGCCTCAGCCTCCCAAGTAGCTGGGACTACAAGCATCCATCACCACACCCGGCTCACCTTTTTGTATTTTTAGTAGAGACAGGGTTTCACCCTGTTGGTCAGGCTGGTCTCGAACTCCTGACCTCAAATAATCTGCCCACCTGTACCTCCCAAAGTGTGGGATTAAAGGGGTGAACCACCTCGCCCAGCCTGATCTTTCTAAAGAGCAGCCTAACTGCTGTTTACAATTCTTTAACTCCTCTTCTGTTTAAACATTCAAAAGCTTGCCTCTGAACTGGAGAGCGACAATAACCTACCAGGAAAGAAACTACTTCCTGGCTTTCAATACTAAAATCCAAACAAAGGCAATAATAACTCATAATTATTTGCTGAGAGTTTGAAATTCAACCCCAACCCTTCTTCTGACTTCATCGGACACTATGAAAGTAAAAATTGAAGTGTTAAGCATAGTGGTTTGGCCGGCCACCACAGCCATAGAAACACGTCTTCATTTTTTAAATATTAGAAAACTGGGGTTTGAAAAAGCACAAAAACCTTCTTTCTCTTCTTTGGGTAAACAGCAAATAGAAGGTGACGGTGAGTGAATTGCAAAATCTAATAGTTATCATTTCTCATGCTAATCTGGCCAAGAGCCTCTGTACGGTTTATTAAAATTTGTGTTTTGTGTGTAGACCTTAAAGGGAAAATGTTAAATGTGTATATCCATAAAAATAATTATACATATTTTTTGTTAAAGAAAAATATGCTGCATTCCTCTTTCCCTTTTCCTAGCACCCTCATAAGTAGAGTATGAAAAAGGAGACAATGCGGAGAAGCTTCTTGTTTGGGAAGGTTTAACTCAATTTAAATTCCTTCTTGTATAAATGGTCAAATTCAGGAAGGAAGGGCTTCAACAAGAGCTACGTGCACCCTCTGCTGGCGATCAGAGGGCCAAGGAAACTGTTTGAAAGGCCAAGGAAAGCATCTCCTTTCAGTGTGAAACCGTTCAGCAAGGGTGACGAGAAGGCCAGACTCAGAAAGTTAAAATCCCTGCTTTCATTGGAAGATATGAAACAGAAAGCTTCAGTGACTTCACTCACAATGATGTTTTTCTTTGTGATAATCTTCCTTAAACACATAACCCTAGCTCAACATTTTTTGAGTGAAGCTGATCTATACGTGAAAAGGTACAGCTGTAAGAAAGGCCTGGTTTGTCTCATTTGGGTGGCAAAAGGTCCTGACTGGCTGACTTGAGAACCAGAAAAGATCTAGCACTTCGGCTCAGGCTGTATCAGAGTGCATTACTTTCTGGTCTTCCTTGGAGGGATGTAAGTCCCATGAGACCAGAGACTGTGTCATCTTCAGTGTAAGATTCTCAGCCCAGACTCAGTGCCTAGCACGTAACAGGGATGTGAGAAACATCTTCTGAAAAAATAAGGAATTATGAAGAAGGCTCTGGACGCAAGGCGCTATGGGGCTGACTAGCATATAAAGCATATGCAAGACAGATTTCGAAGGCCATACTCAGTTCATTAAGAATTTTTTTTTTCAGTTTTAAGATTTGTTTCTTTCAATTTTAATTCTAGATTCAGGGGGTATGTGTGCAGGTTTGTTACATGGATATTGCTATTATTGATCTTTCCTTCTTTTTTTTTTTTGACACAGAATCTTACTCTGTCACCCAGGCTGGAGTGCAGTGGTGCGATCTTGGCTCACTGCAACCTCTGCCTTCCAGGTTCAAGCAACTCTCCTGCCTCAGCCTCCCGAGTAGCTGGGATTACAGGAATGCACCACCACGCCCAGCTCATCTTCTTGTATTTTTTGTAGAGACAGGGTTTTACCATGTTGATCAGGCTGACCTCAAACTCCTGACCTCAACTGATCTGCCCACCTCAACCTCCCAAAGTGCTGGCATGATGCTGACGTTTGGGACATGATAGAACCCATTACTCAGGGGGCGAACACAGTATCCAATAGGTAGCTTTTCAATCTTTGCCCCTCTCCCTTGTCTCCCTTTTTGTAGTCCCTGGTGTCTATTGTTCCCACTTTTCTGTCCATGTGCACCCTATGTTCAGCTTCCACTTACACGTGAGAACATGCAGTATTTGGCTTTCTGTTTCTGGCTCCTTCACTGAGGAGAATGACCTCCAGCTGTATCCATGTTGCTACAAAGACATGATTTCATTTTTTATGACCATATAGTATTCCGTGGTGCAAATATACCACATTCCTTTATCCAATCCACCACTGACAGGCACCTCCTGGAGTCCATGTCTCACTACTGTGAGTAGTGCTATGATGAACCTATGGGTGTGTGTGTCTTTTTGGTAGAATGATTTACTTTCTCACTAAGAAACTGTTCATGAATGTAGCAGCATGTGACTTCGTGGCTGTCCTAGAATGGGTTAATACTATCAGAATTATCTAATATTTGTCACTTAACAGGTTACAAAATGCCTTCACAGGGACCTCATTTGATCTCAATACAGTCCTGAGAGATGATGATTTTCCCTGTTTTCTAGAAGGGTCCCAAGCCTGAGAAAGCTGCAATGATGCTCTTATAACAATCAAGTCGTCAAGCTAAGATTCACACGTTTTCTGTCTCTTAGTCCTGTGCTTGTTCTGTGTTCTCTGAGCCTCCGTAAGATTTATTGGTCACCTCCTATTCTCCAAGTTGGCTGAGGCTAAAATTAGAGGGAGCAGTTACAGCTTTTAAAGCTCAGCCTAGTAAGTCGCACCATGGACATCTTTTATTGCTCTTGACATCCAGATGATGGAAATTATAAAGACTGAGTTGCATGACACCAAACGGGTTAATGACCTTTTTAATAGCTTTCTTTTCTCCACTCTTTCCCCAGGGTGTTACACAGAGACTCGCAGCTTCCTGCGTCACAAAGGTTTGCTTAAATTGAGACTGTTGAACATTTCCCCAGAAAATGTGAACTTAAAAAACCGGAGCTGGGTCAGCAGTCAAAGAGATTTACAAGTTAGGACCAGAATGACCCTAGTCCTTGTTTGCTCATGACTTGGTCGGTCTGTTTGATTTCAAGGAAAGCAAATGAAAAACCAGAAGCCAAATATTTACTTAGGTCCCGGCTTCAGTCAGAGAACAAACCTGTGAGGAGGCTGCTATCAGGAGGAGGAGTCATTTCATGTCTTTGTACACGTTGTTCCCTAGACTGCCCTTTTCCTCGCGGTTGCCAAACATGCCCCTATTCAGTCTGCAAGGCCCAGAGCAAATGCCAGCTTTCTTGCCATCCTCCCCCTTAGCATCCTGTGCCTACACATCTCAGAGCCCTTGTCTCGCTGTATCTTAACTGTTTGCATGTCAGTTTCTCCCCATGACTCACAGTTCTTTAAGAACAGGGGCTATGTTTTTCATTTCTGTGTGAAATAAAAGTGTTTGTTATCAGGGACGAGTCCCAGAGCCCGGAGAGCAGCCCAGTGGCTTTCAGATGCTTTAAGAATCACAACCTAGAGTAACAAATGCGTGTTATATCATGATCCAGTAACAAATATGCACATGTGTGCAGACAGAAAGACATGTTTGTAAAATGGAAACGAAATTTCCCAAAACAGTATACCACATGCAGTGCTATTATCTGAGATTCTGTTTTCTAGTTTATTCTCTATTAGTTTTTTAATGTTGATTTGGTGCACCAAATTGATTTTATGATACACTGGTGAATGGCAACTTACAGTTTGAGAAATATTATTGTAGATAACACTTCATCTGCCATCCCCCGCCACCCTTGTTTTCTGATTTTCTGTTTGCATCTATTGAATGGCTCGAACTGGAAAAGGAAGGAGGAGTTTTGACCGGGAGATTCAGCAAGAAAGAGAGTGCTAGAGCAGGGATAGAACACAAAGGAAACCATATTCTGCCTGTTTTCTGTCCAGCCGGTCAGACTTGCCTTGAGCTTCTATAAGTAGAAACTGATCAGACTGTTCACAAGAAAATGTATAAGGATGGTCTTTGGCTGACAATGAGATTACATCCCAATAACCCATCACTAGTTGAAAATATCGTAAGTCCAACACAAATTTAATTCACCTAATATATCAAACACCATAATTTAGCCTAGCCTACCTTGAATATGCTCAGAACACTTTCATTAGCTGAAAATTGGACATCATCAAACACAAAGCCAATTTTGTAGCAATAAAAATAAAACATCAAAATTTGAAATTTGAAGTACAATTTCTACTGAATGCATATAACATTTGCACCATCGTAAAGTCCAAACACTGTAAGTCAAACATAAGTTGGAACTGGAAATTCGGACACAGTGATTCATGCCTGTAATCCCAGCACTTTGGGAGGCCGAGGTGGGAAGATCACTTGAGGTCAGGAGTTTGAGGCCAGCCTGGCCAACATGGCTAAAATACAAAATAGAAAAATTAGCTGGGCATGGTGGCACACGTCTGTAATCCCAGCTACTTGGGAGGCTGAGGCGAGAGGGTCGCTTGAACCTGGAACACAGAGATTGCTGTGGGTTAAGATCGAACCACTGTACTCCAACCTAGGCTCCAGAGAGAGACTCCATCTCAAAAAAATAAAATAAAAATGAAAAGAAATAAGTAGGGGATCATCTGTAAACTTCAGGCACAAACAAGGCTACTTAAGGGCTTAGATCAGGGGTCTACAAACTATCACCCTCGGGTCTAATCTATCCGACCACCTGTTTTTATAAATAGAGTTTTATTGAAACGCAAACATGCACATTTACTTACATACTGTCTATAGCTGCTTGCTACAACTGCAGAGCTCAGTAGTTGCAATTAAGACTTTATAACCCATAAAGCCAGAAATATTTACTCTCTCGCCTTGGAAAAATTTACCAATCCCTGGAATAAATGGACAGTGTTTTTTGTCACTCTGGGAGGAAACCAGCATGGCTCTGAGGCATCTAAAGCAGAGTGTTAGGCACGGGCAGTATCTTTCTCAAAAGAGGCCATGTTGGCCCCTTTCCAGCGTCCTCAGGCTGGGCTCAGAGCCCCCACCATCACAGCCTGAGCAGGAGAGCCTGAACAGGGGAGATTCTGGGTGGGGACTGCTGGTGCAGGTACACTATTGCCCTTGGAAGGACCTGGGGGCACTTAGGGTGTTTCTAGGACTATGAAAATGAGGGCTCTTGAGTCAGCTGACACTGGCTTTTCATTTTCATTCTTGTGCCTGGTGCATGAAAGAAAGATGCTTGGAGAGTGCTAAATAAATATTTGGTAGAGATTTCTTAAATCAGAAAGGAATTTGCAGCATGTGGTATAGAAACTGAGTTTTATCACAGCCTCTCTCAAAGGCAATGCCAGTACCGAGTCCAGTGCCTGCAGCCCAGAACAGAAATCCTGTCTCCTGCTTGGAGAATAAGCCATCTTTTCTCAGCCATTTTGGCAACTAATATCGAGGATGATGTGTATAATAATAATGATTATAACTAACATTTACTGAATGTTTATTAAGTGCCATGCAATATTCTAGGTCCTTTACATGTAGCAATTCACTTTAATTTATTTTATTTATTATTTATTTCTTGTTTTATTTTTTGAGAGAGCGTCTCACTCTGTCACCCAGGCTGGAACACAGTGGCACGATCTCAGCTCACTGCAACCTCCGCCTCCCAGGCTCAAGCCATCCTCCTGCCTCAGCCTCCTGAATAGCTGGGACCACAGGCATGTGCTGCCACCCCTGGCTAATTTTTTTGTATTTTTAGTAGAGACAGGGTTTCATGTGTTCCCCAGGCTGGTCTCAAACTCCTGAGCTCAAGCAATCTGCCAGCCTCAGCCTCCCAAAGTGCTGGGATTACAGGTACAAGCCACCACATCTGGCCACAATTCACTTTAACTCTCTTAATAAAAAGTACTATTTTAATCTCATTTTACAGATGAGGAAACTGAGGCACTACAAGATTATATAACTTGCCTAATGAGAAATAGCTAATAAGTGACAGAGTCTGAATTTGAAAAGGGAATGATCTTTGTAGCTTAAAAAAAATTGAATTGCTGGGATGAACAGAAATGCTGGACAGCTGTTCTCTGGTCCCTGAGGTCAGAGTGGAGTCTAGCAAACAGCTATCCCCACAGGACAGCATAAACAGCAGCAGAGGCTGGGGTTCGGTAGCCTCTCCAGAGAGAAGGCAAGAGTTGAAGAATAGCAGAAGCCCATTCATTTCTGAGCAAGAAGGAGACAGCAGCCCCTCTAGGAAACTAATAGTAAATAACTGCAGACACTTTTCTGTAGGCAGGTATGGGCTTGAGCCCCCATAACTAGATGTTTAGGGAAGTGTGGTCTTCTTCTGTAAACACAGGCAATGAAGACTGAAATACCAATTGCTCATCTTTGGGTCCCATAGCACCATCACTTGTGTGCAGCCCAAGTAAGTGGTCAATGGATTGTTCGTAGACTGACTGACCTCTGTGGTCCCGTCCTAGATGAACTATTGGGCCCCAACCACTGAGCCTCTGTTCAGCACATGACTTGGCAGTTTGAACCAACTGGACGGGTCAAAGGAGTTGCTTTAATTGAGATCACAGACATCACAGGGATCTGCTCGGCTTCCTCCCCACCAGGGAGAAAAGTCCTTCGTTGTTGGCCATGGTGGAAGAATAACTTTGCGAGATCACCTCAAATTGTTCAATCGTGTAGCCAGCCTCTTTTACAGCAGCCTCTACTGCCTCCCGGCCCAAGGGGAGGCTGGAGAACTTCTGCTCACCAATCATATAGTAGCTGCTCTTCAGTGCGTCCATGATCACCAGGAAGCCACCTGGCTTCAGTAGGCTGCCGAGGTTCCTGAGTGCCCTGCAGTAGGTGGGGAGGTCCGGGCAGGCGGCATTCAGGCACAGCGTGCTGAGCAGGCAGTCAGCCAGGGGTAGGGAGACGGCCCCCAGTGGCTGGCTCTGAGTCACGTCACACTTCAGCACCT
Source organism: Alouatta palliata (assembly GCA_004027835.1). Taxonomy (NCBI): domain Eukaryota; kingdom Metazoa; phylum Chordata; class Mammalia; order Primates; family Atelidae; genus Alouatta; species Alouatta palliata. The sequence goes on along the minus strand of PVKV010005230.1, from coordinate 94,562 downwards.
GCTTGACCGCCTGCCTCAATCTTTCCTCTTTCTCTGGACCCTTGACTCTGAAAAACACAAACCCACAATCATTGTTTTCTACTGCAGTCATGGGGAACCCAGATCTCTTGAGTCAAAGCTAAAAATGGCAGTATTGTCCTAGATGTGTTTCCTTAAGGCCCCCTCTATAGGGAAAGGAGAGAAAGAAGAACTGAGATTCCATTTTGGCATTTGAATGCGACCCTATTACCCTGAGCTACATGAAATCTCTTTATAAAGTGAATAATACGTGAAAATGGTAATAGTACTACCTAGCAGCCTGCTTCTACCATGGACTTCCCTCCCTGAAATTATTCTTCCTTCACTGCATAGTATAGTACTCATTTATATTATACTGGCTCGTTTATTAGTATTTATTTGTTATACGTGTCCTCTCTGCCAAATCATAAGGTAGCGGCTACTTGAACCATACACAGCAAGTATTAATAATAAAGGGTTTCAAATGCTGGAACATTATCTTTGTAGTACTTGCTGATCAATACGAGTGGTGAGGTCATCCACAGACATTTTCAGGAACTATTGATCACTATCCCACAGCTGCGAACAGGGCATTCCTGGAGAGAAGAAAGCTACATTTCCCATTCTCAGATTCCAAAAACTATTGCAAATAGTATGTTTTCTGCCAGAGATCACATTTTTAGTAGACTTGCCAGGAGACCTGCCCTTTTATGCCAAATCAATGGCATGTTTTGGGTTTTTTTTGTTTTGTTTTGTTTCTAGAGACAGCTTCTTGTTCTGTTGCACAGGATGGAGTATATTGGCACCATCATAGCTCACTGCAGCCTCAAACTCCTGTGCTCAAGGGATCCTCCCACTTCAGCCTCCCAAAGGACTGGGATTACAGTCATGCACCACCACGCCAGGCTAGCTTTTTAAGTTTTTGTTTTTGTTTTTGTTTTGAGACAGAATCTTGCTTTGTCACCAGGCGCCAGGCTGGAGTGCAATGGCACAATCTCAGCTCACTGCAATCTCCGCCTCCTGGGTTCAAGCAATTCTCCTGCCTCAGTCTCCCAAGCAGCTGGGACTACAGGCACGCACCACCACGCCCAGCTAATTTTTGTATCTTTTAGCAGAGACGCGGTTTCACCATGTTGGCCAGGATGGTTTCGATCTCTTGACCTCGTGATCCGCCCACCTCGGCCTCCCAAAGTGCTGGGATTACAGGCATGAGCCACCACGCCCGGCTGCTCTTTATGTTTTATAGAGAGAGGGTCTCCTTATGTTGCCCAAGCTGGTCTCAAACTTCTGGCCTCAAGTGATCCTCCTGCCTCAGCCTCTCAAAATTCTGGAATCGTAGGCATGAGCCACCACCACACCTGGCCCAATGGTGTTTCTTGAGAGAAAATCAGTTAATGAAAGAATGAAAGAAGAGAAGGCAAGAACAGGAGATGAGATAGAGTGGCTTGGATCCTATCTGAATTTGTTAGAGGAGGAAGGAAGGAAGAAACAAATGATCAAAATTAAATAAACAGAGTGCACAAGAGAAACCGGAGAGAGGGGTGGAAAAAGGAGGAAGAAATAGCAGAAAATCAGAGAAGTGAGAAAAGGGAAGCAACATTGAGTGTGTGAAGGACCCAGGCCCCACAGTATTACGAGTAGGAGTGACCCCTGGTTATTGAGCTCTTGGAAGGAGTGAACTAGCAAAGCATTGTGGAGCAGAGCCATCTCAGGAAACACACCATCGGAGGCAGACTCCAGGAGAAGACGGCCACTTGGGCATCAAAGCTTGACAGAGACAGCAGAGATGGCCCCGCCTTCCAGCAAGTGAGGGAGACTTTCACTGGGAGCATTTTTGGTCATGAGGAAAAGTCAATGGTTTAGATAAATAAAACTTGAAGATTTATCTCCGAGGAGAACGATTTGAGAGAGTGGAAACTAGTCGTGGGCATCTTAAATATTCACTAAAAATCTTAAGCCTAGTGCATATAATCAGTTCTTTGCAAATATGTTTTATGCTTGCTATAATTTTCCATTTAAGAAGCTTAGCAATTAGCATATGAAAAGATGCTCGCCATTGTCAACCATCGGAGAAAGGCAAATCAAAACCGTGAGATACCACTTCACATCACTATGATGGCTATAATGAAAAAAAAAACCAGATAATACCAAGTGTTGACGAGAACATGCAGAAACCGGACCTACATACACTGCTGCTGACAATGTAAAATAGTCCAGTTTCTTTGGAAAAAAGTCTGGCAGTTCCTTAAAATACTAAATATAGAGTTACCACATGACCCAGGAATTCTGTCTAGGTGTATACCCAAGAGAAATGAAAACATATATCCACACAAAAGCTTGTGATGAATGTTTATAAATAGCTAAAGGGTGCAAACAGTACAACTGTCTGTCAACTTCTGAATAGGTAAATAAAATGTGGCATACACATACAATGGAATATTATTTGTCAACAAAAAGAAATGAAATTCTGACACATGCCACCACGTGGATGGACCCTGAAGACACTATGCTAAATGAAAAAACGCAGAACCAAAAGACCACATATTGTATGATTCCATTTATATGAAATGCCCAGAAAAGGCAAAGCTACAGAGACTGACAGCAGAACAGCGGTTGCCAGGAGCTGAGGGGTTTGGGGAGAAATAAGAGTGATTGCTAATGGGTACAGGGTTTCTTTTGAGGATTATGAAAATGTTGTAAAATTGATTGTGATGAAGGTTGTGCAACTCTGAAAGTCTACTAAAAGTCACTGATTTTCACAATTTAAATGGGTGCATTAATTATATGGTATGTGAGTTATATCTCAATAAGCTGTTACATTAAAAGAGAGAGAGAGAGAAGCTTAGCAAGGTGTTGATTTCAGGGAATTCCTACCAACCACTAAACTGGTATCTACATAGAAAACAAAAATTATCCTGGGTTGGGTCTACCTGCTCCTTTATCAAGGCTAGAAATGGTAATAGAGTGACCACTTTTTCCTGATTTGTCTCAGACTTTTCTAGTTTTAGCACTGAAAAATCCTGTATTCTGAGTCCCCCTTGCAGTCCTGGACAAAGCAGACAGTCATTCTAAAGGTGGGAAACTGGTTACAAAGCTACCACCCAGCCTTGATACAACATGGATGGTTTGATAGAACACTTTAACAAAAAAAAAAAAGCCGGGCGCGGTGGCTCACGCCTGTAATCCCAGCACTTTGGGAGGCCGAGGCGGGTGGATCACGAGGTCAAGAGATCGAGACCATCCTGGTCAACATGGTGAAACCCCGTCTCTACTAAAAATACAAAAATTAGCTGGGCATGGTGGCACGTGCCTGTAGTCCCAGCTACTCGGGAGGCTGAGGCAGAATTGCTTGAA